>CAKAOI010045959.1:0-69625 GCA_916701655.1 Sebastiscus albofasciatus | reverse complement strand
GGGGCATAAATGACAATTCCAGTGTAGAGGATCTGTGGGAGAAATAATAGAAAATGACCTTCAGGTGTCAGATTAGCTGTTTTACCATCAGCCGTCAAAGCCCCGTCATTATGTGTTGACTGACTCACTGTCTGAACAATGAAGAGCACAGTTCCCAGCAGACGGGTCGCTCTGTTGAAACGCAGCTCCAGATACTTGGCAGAGACGTGACGCAGACAGAAAAGAACAGACAATACATGAGGTCAGTATCGGGAAAGACAAATTGCACATTTTTGATAAAATGCGATGCGATACAATGCGATACAATACGATACAATACGATACAGTGCGATGCAATACAAAACGATACGAAGCGATACAATACAAAATTATACAAAACAATACGATATGATGCGATTCACCTTAAACTACTTGCTCTCTAGCTCTGACCTATCCTTCCCAAACCCCCTGTCACCTTACCTTTACCTGACTCCATTTCAACATATACGTTGGAGCAGAGCCATATCAACCTCAGACTACAACAAGGACGTGCTCTTTAGTGCAAGACAATATCTGGGTCAGTTTCTCTTGTGTTTGACAGCTAAACAAAACATTTGACACGTTTCAGACAGTGAATAGAACAAAATAGAATAAACCACACAAACGCTATAATCTAAAAACAAAGCCACACTCACCTCGTACGTGCTGGTGATGGACAGCCTGTAAAAAACTGGGAGAAAGATCTCAGATGTGACCACCATTGTCACCATATAGGAGAGACCATAAAATCCAATATTGGCTCCATAGCGGTATACCTACATAGGATTAAGATATTAGGAATCAGTATGTTTTCTATGGTTTAGGCAAAGCTATCTTATTTTGTTCTTTGCACAATTTGCAATTATGCATCCATGAGGTCTCTTTATAATTGCATTGGTGTGATGAATAACCATCATTACAGCTCATAAGTGTAAGTTTTAAGTGTATGTCCCATGCATGTCTCATTGTTTCTTCCATTATGTCTCTGATTCACTTGAAAAATCAGTGATACTGCACTGGGAAAGTGATGCATCTCATCCCACTTTAAAAAGTTTTCTTGCATTAAAAATAAATAGCAGACTGAACCAGACACAAAAGGAGTTTTCAAGAGAGACGATTTCTGAATTTATCCCTTGGGGAATCTGCTGTGACCTTACCTCGGCTGGATTGGACAGCACCGTGATGGCTGACATGAAGCTGGCGGTCAGGGACAGGGAGACGGGCAGGGCCGTCAGACTTCGGCCCCCCATTAGGAAGTCCCCTGAGCTTCGCTGCCCCCTGTCCGCCCAGGCGTAGTAGACCCCGACGGCAGCCGACACCAGGAGCATGAGAGCAAACACCACATAGTCCGCTGCCACAAAAGAGCCAGTGACCAGAGAGTCCCCTGACATTGTGGTGGAAGTCAGTCACCAAAACTGGAAAGAAAACTTTTCAGAAAGTTATTCAAACTGTCCTGTGTGTTTTGCACTCAAGAGTGGAAAAAAAGGCAGATCCTCTATGGATGAATGGAAGTCCTGATACATCACCTTCTCACTCAACACTGAGCTGAGAGCAGGAGCACGGACCGAGACCTTTTATGTGTGTGTGTGTGTGTGTGTGTGTGTGTGAGCATGTGTGTGTGTGTGTGTGTGAAAGAGAGTGAGCATTCCAGGCAGGTACATGTGGAGTCAACAGGCGAGGAGAATGTATTGTTCACCTGACCACAGGATAAAGCTGTCATCAGTTCAGACTCCAGACTTACACACACACACACACACACACACACACACACAATACTACAGCCTACTCTGTAAATGTAGACTCTATCCGTACATTTACTAATTTCCAAAAAGGAAGAATTAACTTTCTGAATATGTTCCATGTTTTGTCCTGAAGGTTGCATTCAAAAGAAGAACTTTGCAGCATGTCTAGGTGAATTACAGTATGTGATAAAATGTGTTGTAATTTGTTGTTTAATTAAAGAGGACCTATCATGCTCATTTTCAGGTGCACATTTGTATTTTGGGTTTCTACTAGAACATGTTTACATGCTTTAATGCTAAAAAAAAAACGCTTTATTTTTCTCGTACCGGCTGTTCTGCAGCACCTCTTTTCACCCTCTGTCTGAAACGCTCTGTTTGAGCTCCACCTCCTGAAAAGCCCAGTCTGCTCTGATTGGTCAGCTGGCCCACTCTGTTGTGATTGGTGCAACTGAGCCAAACTCTTCAGACTCCGCTACAGCTCCACTCTTGTTTGAGCTTGTACCAAACTAGCTGCTATAAGGCAGGTATTATGTAAATGTGTAACTTGGTGACATCATCATGTTACCGTGAAAGAAAAGGTAGGACTTCAATCAAGGCAGTTCAGGAGCAGTTTTTCTGTGGGGCAGAGTAACTTCCTTTGGCGTGGACTTTGGGCTTTGTAGACTTTGCAGACCTTTTACATGCACACAAAAAAATCATATAACACACTAACTGAAAGAGAAAAGGCACAAAAGCATAATAAGTCATCTTTAAAAGTTTTTCGCCCATGGCCAACAAGCACTCCGATGTTAGTTTTCTCCACATTTGTGATTATCAGCTCTGTGACCACAGTTTAAATATTTTTATGAATTTCTTTTAAGAGTCTGTAGCTTTCACGTGTGCAGTATCTTTGCAATATTCACACTTTTTACATTCACTTTTACACGGACAAGATTTGTATTCAAGAGAAATGAGTCTAGGCGATATGAGTAAAGATAAAAAACATTTTTTTTTTCTATTGTTGCACAATTTTTCCCGTACGTCAGTGTTATTCACTGCTTCTGAAATGTGTGTCCAGTAAAAAGCACTGATAAGGAACAGACTTCTTGTAAATCAGGCCGAGAGGGAGGCAGCACTTGTGTAAACTGTGGTTTTATTATTAATTTAGTGAATGGGAGGTTTGAGGAGTTGAGATTGGATTTTGTTGTGATGTTTTTTATAGACTTTAGGTATACACTTTTTAACCCATTAATCACTAAGTCAAACTGATCTGGGACATGTAAATACTTCACATCAAATTATTGATTTTTCTTTTACATGTTCTGACATATAACCTTGATAACAAGTAAGGTGTAAAGTGTCTTTTGTTTGGGTATATATTGTCACCTCTGTATGAAGTGTTACTAGTGCCTTGTCTAACTCCCCTAGAAATGCCTCTCTTCTGGAGCTTTCCAAGGTGCCAGCCAGTATTTATGAAAATTAATTTATCATTAAATCATCAATGAATAATAATCACTACTACTGTTTGACATGAAATACTATCAGATTTTGTAGTAAAAGACGATGAACTCACCTTGAGGAGGGTAAGATTCTATAGTGACTTTTACTGCCAAACATCCAGGTCCGTCCATTAATCGTTTAGTTATATTGCATGCATCATGCAATATAATGACATGAAAACGATGAATTATTCTACCATTAGTGTATATGGGCTGCCAAAGGCTCATGGGAGATATACAGTTGCTTCTTAAATGTACAGTGTGTAGGATTTGGTGGCATCTAGTGGTGGTTGCAGATTGTAACTAAGTACACCTCCTCTCACTCCTCCCCTTAACAAGACTGCAGTAATGTGAACCGCCGAATGCAGAACTACGGTAACATTGTTGGCCTTGCTCAGAGGTCATCCTTACCATTATAATAACACTACTTTAGGTGCAAGTGCAATTCTTCAATCAATGCAATATGTGCAATATAAAAAAATAATAATAATAAAATAAATACCTGTGCAATATTTTTATAGTATGCAACCTCTACTGCTCCCATATATATGTGTATATGTATATATATATATACACATATATATATATGCTTCTATATTTACCATATACCAAGTATTTCCTTTATTATTATACTTTATATTATTTGTATATTATTTGTAAATACACTATTATTTTTATTTTTATTTTATTTTATTTTTTGCTACTTAACTTACTGTTTTCTTACATGGTCTGTGGTTAATCTAATGTTCACCTAACAAATGTAAACGAAGTTGGAAGCAGTGTGGGAGTGAAGCGTCAAACGAAGGCGGAAGTGACGGAGGGGATTTCTCTCTCGCTTCTCTTCGCTTCTCTTCGCCCACCACAACACGTGGAGTCAAACATTTCCCAGAATGCATTGTTGTTCGAACATGGCTGCTCTCAGGTCTCAGCGTGTGTGTAAACATTAGTAGCCGACAGAAGAGACACTTTTGAGCTTTAATGAGTCGTTTAAATCACACGACGACCTTTGGAATACATTTAATAACGTGTCGAGCAACAAAACAAAGATGAAGATTAAATCCAAGTCTTCGTATCACAAATCTGAGAACACCTACAGGGTGAGAAACTGACTGTATGCTAACAGACACCTAGCAGAAAACTGTATAAAGTGTGTTAGCTGTTTGTTAAAGGGATGTTTTACATGCAAGTTATGAAGCAAGCAAGTTGAGGGATTCACAGTTGATTTAACTCAGGTTGCACAGTTTAATAAGTTCTAATAAATATAGCATTTAACCTGAAATATATCTGATTTAACTACAATATCATGGTTAGCTTGGTTTGTCTCCCAGCTGTAGCAGATTATAAACCCTTCTGTCTTCTTTCAGTTTCTCACTTTTGCTGAAAGATCTAGCAGCAAACTGTATAAAGTGTATTAGCTGTTTGTTAAACTGGTATTTTACATGCAAGTTATGACCAAGCAAGTAGAGGGATTCACTGTTAATTACTACTCAAAAAGAACAGTTAAATAAGTTATAGAAAATATAGCATTTAATCTGAAATATATCTAATTTAGTCACATTACTTGGTTGTCTCCCAGCTGTTGCAGATTATAAACCCTTCTGTCTTCTTTCAGTTTCTCACTTTTGCTGAAAGACTTTCCCATGTCAACATTGATGTCATCCATCGCATTGACAGGACTGGATCTTATGCAGAGGTTTGTACAGTCAACAGGCAACATATAATGATGGATCCTCTCATGTATACAGTGAGCATGTCAGTGTTTGTATGATTTGTGTTTCTGATTGGTAATGACTTGTTTGCTCTTTACGCAGGAAGTAGAAACCTACTTCTCTGAAGGACTGACGAAATGGAGAGACCTCAACTTGACAGAGAATTTCAGTATGTATAAAATATAATAAATACCACTACTACTATTAAATAGGGTGACCAGGTCTGAACAAATCAAATGTGGGTTATGAGTATGTTTGTGTGGGACACGTTACCAAGGCTGAGAGGTAGTCTATGATATAATGTCTATCTAACTTAAATAATAAACATTTCTGTTCTGCCCTTTATCTTGTAACATCTCTAAGCTTTGTCCGAATGCATCATAGATCGACACATTTTCTTTTGAGATGCACGTTTCTTGTGAGACTGACAAATTTCACAAAAAAAAACTCTGAGAATCGCCTGCTTATAAATACTTATAAGTAGTTTCACAGTCTTTGTTGTAGCTGCTTTTCGTCTGAAAGCGTCTGTCCTGCAGTGGTTTGACTTTTGAAAACTAGAGCCAATGAAAATGTGGGACATCGTCTCAGTATGTGGGACAAGGGATAAAAATGCTGTGCAGTCCCTCGTGAAGTGGGACACCTGGTCACCCTAATATTAAACCTGAGTAAAGGTGCTGTGTGTGAAAACGAATGCCTTTCCTCCACAGCTACATTTTTGAAAGAGGTTTCCAGCCAGAGCCAGTCGTTCAACATGCTGGTGTTCCATCAGAAGTCCATAGTGGAGAGTCTGAAAACACACCTGGCTGTCAAGAACAGTCTGGCCTACCAGCCACTGCTGGAGTAAGTTGTCTTGTGTTTACCAGAGGAGCAAAATTGTTGTTGAATTACAAGACTATGTACTAGCTGTATCTCTATTCTCCTCCTTTTTCCAGCTTGGTGGTGCAGCTGGCCAGAGACCTGCAGACGGACTTCTACCCACATTTCCCCGACTTCTTCCTCCTGATCACCTCCCTGCTGGAGACCAAGGACACGGAGGTCCTGGAGTGGGCTTTCACCTGTCTCTCCTACCTCTACAAGTACCTGTGGAGGCTCATGGTGAAGGACATGACCAACATCTACAGGTGAGACAATAATCTGTTTTTCCCTGTTGTAGCACTCACCTATTATTGATGTGTTTTTGGAGTGGCAGATGAAGAGTGCACATCAATTGTGGGGAGAAATTAATACCTCTTTTCATCCCACAGTTTATACAGCACACTGTTGGAGCACAAGAAAGAGCACATCCGCAAGTTTGCAGCAGAGAGCTTCTCCTTTTTGATGAGAAAGGTGAGTTGTTTGCATGTGAGCAGCAAACATGAACTTGTACCTCCCTTTCCTTGAAGTTGAATTGCTCATTATTATAGTACATTTTTGTGTTAGTATTCAGCATTTTGTTTTCAACGATGTCTCATTGTGTCACACACAGGTTCCAGATCTTGACGCCCTGCTGAGTCACGTGTTTTCAGACCTGCAGCAGCACCCCGACAAGGCGGAGGGAGCAGGTCTACTTCTGTTCGAAATGTGCAAAGGAGTCCGACACATGTTCCACTCCTGCGCCGCAAATGTGAGTTTCTTTTCCAGGCGATGTTGATGGACAGAGATTTAATTTAAAATAAGAGCACCTCTGATGCTTTTGTGCTTTTTCCCTTTCCTTTAGTGTGTAATATATTTCAATAATAGACACCGTAGTCCTGAATGTTCTGTGTCTCTTCACCTATCTCTCCAGGCTCTCCCTGTAGCTTTGCGTAAGCTTGGACCCTCAACCAACCCAGGAGCCTCTCTGCCGTGGGACACAGTTAAGGAAGCTCTGGATCACATGGCCCAGGCTGCGGCCGATCACGTTGAAAGAGAACACTTCCTGGTTTTGTGGGAGTCCTTACAGGTGGGCGAGATGTCAGACTTGTCTTACTAGTTAGATCTAGAAGGCATGGCATTGGGGGAATCATCAGTGCTTTCTCCACCCTCCAAGGATTTCTTTGTTACTTTCCCCGCCTTGTGTCTGACGGTGGTGTGTCCCCATGTACAGGCCAGTGTGGTGGAGGTCCTGGGTGTTGTGGAGGCCAATGGAGAAGAGGCGGAGCAGGCAACGGAGCAGCTGGAGAGGCTGCTGTTCATTCTCCACACCCTGGTGTCCCACAAGGACGGAGCCAAGATCACTAAGCCGGAGGCCGTCTGCCAGGTAACAGGAGAACACTGTCACATACAAAAAACTGCTATTCCTAAACCTCGGAAAAATAATATACTGCATGCATCATCCTGTTGTCATCATCCTAATTTTTATAATAATAATTGTTGTTATTATTATAATAACAATAACAATAATAATAATAGTAACATAATTACTATTTATTATAATATACATATATTTTTTAAATATTATAATATTATAATTATTATTATTTAATAAGAATAATTTGTATTATTGTTATTATTATTATACATTTTTATTTATTTATTGTTTTGTTTCTTGTTTTCTTTTTTATTATGGACATTTAAGGGCGGGAGGGAATTGGTTGATGCTGTTTATATTGATTGTATTGTATCTCTTGTTGGGGAAAAATGGAAAATCTCAATAAACATATTGTTTAAAAAAAAAAACAACATTATTCCAATTAAAGTAAAAATGGCAGCTTTTTTCTGTATGTCTTCATCATGTTATTTTCTCATGCCCACAGGCGGTGTTGCGGCTGATTCAGAGCTCGTCTCTATCGGCTTCCTGTTCCCGTCTGCTCCTCCAGATCACCTCCTCTCTGCTCCTCGGGGAGAACATCATGCTGCCCACAGCACTCATCCAGGAGACGGTCCAAAAGGTGCGTGTTTGTGCTTAACATATCTGATGTTGTGTGCAGGGTGTCGTTAAAGAAATGTATGTGCGAGGAAAAGAAAGGTTTGTGTGTATCCATGTGCCTCTCTATCTTCTTCACAAGGTGTTTGGCAGCACAATGGGACAAGATCTGATACTGGAGTTCACCAAGGAGATGTTCACCATGAAGCAGTTTGAACAGGTGAGTCGTCACTAGAGTGATAAATCCACTATTTTGCTGTGTTTCTGCTTCTTTTTTCTCTCTGCGACTCCCTGACTTTAACCTTTCTCTCCCTCCCTGTCCTCCAGCTCTTCCTCCCCAGCCTGCTGCGCTTCACCGCTGGGCTGTTCGGCTGCGGGGATCCTCTGTCCCGCCACTGTGGCCTGGACGCGCTGGTCAGTCTGATCCTCGCCAAAGCCCCACCCCCCACAGACGGCTCCATGGCCTTTGAAACCTACCCACTGCTCTTCACCGGACAGACCACAGGGTGAGATACTACAGCATACAGCAAATATTAACTTTAAAAAAAGCCAGAATAAGTAATCCTGAATCCTCTCACGTGTTTAAACTTTAACATATTATTTACCATGAAGTAAATGTTTGTTTTCCTCCAGCAGAGTGTTGAGCAGTGAGGAGGCAGGTCAGGCCAGCAGCTCAACATCAGAGCAGCCTGCGGTGCCAGAGCTGGTGCTGTCGCTGATCCAGTTCCCCGAGGAGCAGAACCAGTCCATCACCGACCTCTCGCTGCCTTGGGCCGCCTTGGTGCTTCTGCCACACCTCAGGTAACACACACCACACACTGTAGGCCTGATGTATTCATTATAATGAGCGGTTGTATTTACGTTTTCTTTTCATTTGTCAGGCCCATTGCTCCGGCTAGTGTCGTTCCCGCTGTGACTGCTTTCTTAAACCATCTCCTGTGTGAGATTGAGACCGAGAAACTGGGAAAAGGTTTGGGATTTTTTTTTGTTTTTGTTTTAATCCACAGTTTAGGAAAATGTTCATAGCAACTAAAACGGCTGAGATTTATTAGGGTTGAAATTAGTGGATTAATAAATATATCTGTGAGAATTTAGATACTTGATTAACCCTATTCCCTGGTGAGTTATTAAATAAAAAAATACCGCACATTTCCTGGTAACAACTGTTTTCAAACTCAGAGATGTTCTTTCTTTTCTTCATTTCAGATTGTAAACTGATTATGTTTGGGTTTTCAGATAGTTTGTACAAAATAAGCTATTTGAAGGCTTTTGGGCAGCAGGAAAAAAGAGAATAGTTTTATCCATACTGATAATCAGTTGCAGCTTGCAGTTGCATCAGTTGCTCAATCATTTAAACTTTAAATGTGATCAAAAAAATGTAAATGATGCTGCAAATTGTTTGAATGGAACAGTCGTTCTTTGACTCGAGGGAATCACAAACGAAAACATGTATTTAAGTTGTCTATACATTATGATTATTGACAACGTTTGAATAGAGGAAGGTTTGAATTCCTCCAAGAAAGTCCCCTTAAATCTTTCTCTTTGGAGTCTTACCTAAAACAAGTGTTCAAATAGAACCAAGATTTTGGATTGTGCATTAAGTTTTTAGCTAATGCTCTGATATCTTATCTCTCCACCCTCCAGCTGGTTTATTTGTAGCCAGACAGGCCCTGAGCTGCCTCCTCTCTCTGGACGGCTCTGCTCAGCTGCTCTCACTGGTCACCGTGGACAAGATCAACTCAATCCTTCAGTAAGTACCGCGTGTGTTTGTGTTTGCACAGTAGACTGTATACTGTATATAAAGATGGACGACGTGTTTCCATTTCCTTCCACTGTGCAAAAGTGAAGCCAAAATATCAAAATGTATGTGTCAGATTGGTAATGACTGGATACGTAGAAAGAAAGCTACAACTTAGTGATATAAAAACACATCCATCACTCATGTCTTTGGTGAAAAACATGTGTTTGCTGAATGTAACAAGGAGCCTCCATTTATCACATCAGATAGTAAACACCTTCCTCACTTCCACTAAAAGGTTTAACTCATAAGCATCGTGTTCATTGCGGTTGCAGGAAGTTTCCCATAGACCTGTCTGCCCTGCTGCTAGGAGACCTGTACTACACCCGCCTGTCGCTCAGCGGCGTTTCAGAGCACCTATCCCACAGTGCACTGCTGGAGCTCCACCAGATACTGCACGCCAACCTCTCCTCTAACATCTCCAAGGTATGTCTGCAGTCACAGCAAGCTGAGACTTGAAGATCATTTGAGCACAGAGTTTGTCCTTAAAGTGATAGTTTGGGTGTACCTTTTACCTCATACAACCCCACTTCAGATCACCCTAACCATCCCTTTTAAAGCTGCATTTCTACCTGTAAATATCCAATGAATAATATGAATATGTTGATACCATTACTACCTACTATTTCACCAATGACTTCTCTTCTCTCTCAGATCCGCCTGCTGACTCTGAGGATTCTCTCTCAGTTTGAGGCAGAGCTCCCTCCACAGACCGAGGTACGACCGTCAGTCCAAATTCTCGTGAAACTCGATCAAATGCAGAAAACACTAAAGCTCATGTATTTATTTGTGTGAGTGTGTGTGCCTTTTCTGTCCAGGGTGAGGAGAGTGTGGAGGTGCAGCCGGTGTTCGCAGTGTGCCTGCAGGCGGAGCTGGTGCCGGCTTCGGTGCAGGACTACAGAGACAAGCTGCTTCACCTCCGGAAGCTGAGGCACGACCTGGTGCAGCGCAGTCTGCCTCAGGGGCCAGCCGGCACCTTCCAGCAGGTACAAGTGAAACTCTCCTGGATGTTGTTACTTCTTCTTTTCATCAGAATAGCAACACTATGATATTGATCATCTATTCTTGTGACAGGATCCTCTGCGTTACCTCATCGCAATGCTGTTCGTCAACTTCAGGCCGCTGTGGGATGCAGTCATTGAACTTATTGTGTGAGTAGAAAAAGGATCCCGCCAAAATACATTCAGCTGAAATTAAAACGCTTATGGTGTTTTGATTCATTGAGTCATTTAGTGTTTGTCAGTCATGAACGTTTCTAAACATGGATTGCGAACTAGGGGTGGGGGAAAAACTCGATACAGCAAAGTGAAAGAGTGTGAGCATAATTTGCTGTTGGAAAAAGGTAATAAATCGCAATAAGATCATATCGCGACTTAAGTATCGTTCTAATATCGTATCATGGGGCCTCTGGTGATTCCCACCCCTAAGTGAGCACATTGATTTTTAACTGAGGAATGTTAAAAAGTATAAATGTTAAAATGATTCAACGTGTTGAGGTGTCTGTCCGCTGAATACATGCAGCTTATAAATGAGTCTTTTTCCTCTTCACAGGACCCACGCCAGAGGGATGGACAACAAGGACTTCTGGAGGGTCTACCACGAACATCTGGAGATGGTGGCGGGGCTGGCTGGTAAGGCTGCAGGGTCCTGGTGCATTTTATAGTCATGAGTAAAATCTTTGTTCGGTGTCAGCTTTTACATGCTGGGACCCACAGAGCTGGAGCATTGAACTGTGAGGGGAAATATGTAAAGGAAATGTGACAAAAGGGGACAGTGTGAGGCTGGTTAGGGGTTAAGGTTCTTGTGTTTTTCTTGATATGTTGGCTAGAACATTTTTAAGGTGAAGCTATACAAGTAATAGTATTATTTTCAGTATTATTGTTGTCATGATTATTATTACTGCTTTTCATTACTTATTTTATTATTATTTTATTATTTCATTATTTTATTATTTTTTATTTTATTTATTTTTTATTTTTATATTTATTTATTATTTTTTATTATTTAATTATTATTTTATTATTATTTATTTTTTATTTTTATTTTTATTTATTATTTTATTTTTTATTTATTGTTAATTTATTTTGCTTTTTATTTATTATTTATTTATTTTGCTTTTTTATGTATTTCTTTATCTTCTTGTGTCTTTTGTTTATGTTTGTTTATGTTTGTTTATATGGAAAAGAAGCATGGCGATACTATGTTTTAGAAAAATGTATGCTTCACAATTAAAAGATTTGAAATCGATCTTCCTCTCTACGTGTCATAGAAAAAGAATTACAGGAGAACGATGAGGATGATGATGATGATGATGATGAGGAGGAGGAAGAGTCGGGTCTTCAGGGCGAGCCGGGCTGCGACGTCATTGAAAGCGGGGACGCGGGGGTGCTGTTCCTCGAGCAGCTGAAGTCGACCTCCGACCCCAACGAGAGGACGGACTTCCCCAACTTCCGCAGCCTGCTGTGGCGCTGCATGACCCAGTTCTCCGACAGAGTGGAGCCGCGCAGCCGCGAGCTGAGCCCTCTGCTGCTCAGGTTCATCAGGTGAGTGTTCGGTGCTTTAGGTGTATTTAGGAAATAACATTTGCCTTATTAATAATTTTCTGCAAGTATCCAGTCCTGATGTTTCTTTTGTCGTCAGGAATGAGTTTTACCGCACCGACCTGCTGGTGGCACCCACGCAGGACTTGAGGAAGGTGAAAGACGCTGCTCTAGAGGAGTCTGGGATGACTGTGGAGGAAGAGGAGAGAGAAGAAGAGGAGCAGGAGGCAGAGGAGGGAGGCAGACAACAGAGGAAGGCTCCTCCAAAGAGAGCTGCTGCCAAGTAAGACATCAGAATCACACCGAACGTTGTTTCCCCGGCCTTGTGATTGTCATCATTAACTATTACACAACTTAAACATCAACAGTGAGGTCAAGTTAGGATTCCTATTTGTGTTAATGTTATTATATTATTACATCAAAATGCAAAAACGCAAGTAACATGTCATTAGTACTTAGTATTTCGGTTTGATACCTGGTCCTAAACATAATCAGCTTTACAAATAAAAAAAAAAGTTTTGGTTGTTTCTCTAATATATATATCTATCTTATATGGTATGTTATATAGTATGTACGTATAACTGAACCCTGTGTGGGTCTTTTTTCTTCCAGGCAGCTGATTGCCCATCTGAAGGTCTTCGCCAAATTCACCAACCCTCGCTCTCTCTACCTGGAGAGCAGCCTCAGTGAGCTCTATAACCAGGTAATCCTCAAACTCCACACACACCTTGTTATTAAAACAGAGCTGCTTGATGCTGGGACCTTAATATAACACATTTGTTGTGAATATCAACATGTTTTGAAGAGTTTGGGCGCTCTGACCTTTTCTGTTTTGATATATTCCGGTTGAGTGTTTTCTACGGCATCAAACCAGCATGTTTCTCTCTGTTTTCAGTTGCTCTGCCATCAGGACCAGCAGATCCAGCGAGTGGCGCTGGAATGTGTTCTCACATACAAAGACTCCAACATAGTACCATACAAGTAAGGAAAACTACCAGGAACGCAAATGTACAGTAACAATCTCCCATTCTTCTCTTTTCCTCAAGGAGGTCATTGTGAGCATCTTCGATAGGAATCAGAGCTCTGGTCCTTTGCATCTATGGTTACAGGCGGAGGAATGTTAACTTCCACCTCGTTGCCGACTCTGCCTAACATCATGCCCTCTATTGTCTGTTATCAAGCTATCCGTTTACCGTAGCTCCAGCCGACCTGCAGACAGATGTATGTTTCTGAGGAAGTTTAGCATTACAGATGATTGTGTATGACTCTTTGTTCAGGATCAGGCTGTCACAAAACAGCATCGAAACAGACCCCGTAATTCAGATTGTATGCTTTTCATCAATCCATCTCCTATTAAGTGGTTATTAAATACACATATAGTATCATTATGAGGCTATATTATCGGCAATTAGGAGTTTTTTTACTTAAGTTCGGAGTGTGCCATGCAAATAGGTCTTTGTACAAGACATTGAGCCACTACGAGCTGTAGAGGTGATGTGTTTTCACTTTGTGTGTGTGTGTGTGTGTGTGTACAGGGAGAACCTTGAGAGGCTACTGGACGACAAACACTTCAAAGAGGAGATCGTCCACTTCAACATTTCTGAGGAGACGGAAGTGGTCGATGCTTCACACAGAGCCAGACTCATCCCACTGCTCATGAGGTGTGTGTGTGTGTGTGTGTGTGTGTGTGTGTGTGTGTGTGTGTGTGTGTGTGTGTGGCAGAGTATGTGTTTGTTAGCGTCCTTAAAGAGGCTGAATTTGAAATTCAGAGCCTTAATATAGCAGAAAACAACAATTTCCGATGTAACGATATAGCGGAGTCATGCGGTGGTTACAGCTGATAACGCCACGGTATCATCACGAAAGTGTAACACGTTCATACACGAATGATTGAAACAATGAAAGGGTAATTTAAAAACACAAAACCTTTTTCTATTTTCCTAGTTAATTATGTACCACACAGCTTTACCAGAAGTAACGAACACATTGATTTGCTCTCTCAGTCACCAGCCCTGTGTTTTTGCGCTGTTTTTTTCTGACACAGGATCCTGTTCGGCCGTCTGCGCAGTAAAGCGGGCAGTAAGTTTCAGGGGAAGGCGAGCGCCTCCACCCGGTCCTCCATCATCCTGCGTTTCCTGGCTGGTTGCCAAGCCGAGGAGCTGGGAATGTTCATCGACCTGCTGCTGGAGCCCGTCGGCCATCACAGCCAAGGTAGGACACACGTAAATCCTAACATTTTGCATTTAAAAATTTTAAGTTGTGAGGTTTTTGCTGGTTTTAACATCAGCAAATATAATATTGTATGTAAAAACAGCATTTTAAAGTAGGATTCCCGTGTCAATCTTTGCGTCCTCAGGTCCCTGCCTGGCAGCGGTGGAGAAAGCGGTAGCTGAGACAGACGTGGGTGCCATCCTGCCGCTGGGCCGACAGCACAGCCTGCTGAACATCATCAATGTGGTGATCCAGAAACTGGGCCACCTCATCCACAGCTACCTGCCCAAGGTGCTGCAGATCCTGCTGTGTGTCACCGCCTCTGTATCCACAGCCCTGGACAGCAGGGACCAGGTAATAAGGCTAGGGACTGATACGATTATTTGTTTGTTTCTTAAAGGTCAGATTACTGAATTCTTTCTTATGCAATATAAGTTACCAAGACAACTAGAGACACTGTTGAGAGATGCAAGCCTAAAAAAGCCTCAGTGCGCTGGTTTCTCAGTGCTGATCTTCCTCTATTGTCTGCAGCTGCGTTCAGGTTGCATCAGTCCTCTGAAGAACCTGAGGCGACTCGGCATCCTGAGGATCCAGGACTTCTTTGACGGCTTCGACTCCTTCAGCTTCAGTGCAGACGAGCTGGATGCTGTCTTTCAGGCTGTGATCTGGCCTCAGGTATATGTTGTAATCAAATAGTGTTTATATTTATGTATGTTTTTGTCCTTACATGTCTGGTTAACTTTTCTTTTCGTGCAGGTGTGTCGTCTCCCCACGGAGAGCCCTTACTCCCCCACCCCTCTGCTGAAACTCATCCATGTGTGGTGCAAAAATGCCAGGTTAGAGTCTTCTTCTCTTCTGTCTCATTTATCTACCAGGGTAATAATAGTACACTAAAACGAAAATAAGCAGTGAAAAATATTGTTAAATATTGTAAATAAAAACTGTATAATTTAAGAAAACTAAAACTAAACTGAAATTATATTATTTGTTTAAAAAAACAAATAAAAATTAATGTAAATTAATTTCAGTTTTAGTTTCGTAGCCATATTTAATCACTACTGAAAAAAGGAGACCATGAATTTCCGTCAGCTCTCTTGATGTTGATTGAACCTCACAAATTCCAGGAGATGGCGTTATGACACAATTACGTCACATCAGACACTAGAGTAGCATGAATATTAAACATTAAACATTATGGCCATTCCTACACAGCTCTCCAACCGAGTATTTTGTATGTATATGTAGCTACATACTTCTGAGGCATTATACCTGGCACTAACAAAAACAAACTAAAGTTAAATATACAAAAAATAAAACAAAATCTATATAAACTAAAATAAACCTTTCTGAAAAACTGAAAAAAACACTCCGAAAACGAATTAAAATTCAAATAAAATAAAATCGATAAGTCAAAGCTAAAGTAAAATAAAAACTAATTTACTATCTACCAGAACTAAAGAAAATATGTTTTTTGTCTGTCTGTTTCAGGTACTTCCCCCTCTTGGCCAAGCAGAGACCAAACCAACCGGAGTGCGACGTCCTCCTCAACGTCTTCGCCCTCCTCTCCGCCAAGAACGCCTCACCAGTGACCATCGCCATGGTGATGGACATAGCCGAGTCCCTAGCGACCACCGCAGACTTTGTCGCCTCGGAGGCCGAGACGGAGCTGAGCGTCAACGGCTGTGTGTTCCCGCAGCCTAAAGAGGGCTCTTTTGTCACTGCAGGTTAGCAGAGTTTGCCTTATTTTATCCGTAATATACGTTTATACTGTATATCCATAACTCATCCATGTTGTTGTATCTCCTCCAGACTCATTAAGTCAGGGCTCCAGAGTGCTGCTGCCTCACATATCCACCCTGCTGCAGTACCTCAGCGGAATCGTACGCAACACCGACAGACTCAAGAAGAAGAAGTTCAGGGTGCAGGTGGCCAAAGAGCTCAACATCCTCTCCAAGTTAGTGTCTTATTTGGATGACAACACACAGTTGTTCTGTTTCACTGCATGGAAGATGTGTTTTTCTCTCTTAAAAATAACCTGTATGCGGTTTTCTTTGTCTGAAACAAATCTTTACATGATTTTTTTTCTGTCAGGGTCAGTCGATTTGTGAGCGACAAGGAGCAGAGCTCGGTGCTCATCAGCCTGTTGCTGCCCTACCTCCACAAAGGACACAATCCTCAAGTAAGACTTACTACTGTTTTATAGAAACAGTACAGAGGGCTCAAATGAGATTGATTTCATTTCAAGGAGGGGGGATTTGCAGGCATCCAGAGAAGCATGTGTTGTTTGCATTATGTTAAATGTGTTTGTAATAGATGGTCTTAACTGTGCGTTTACCTCAGGAGACAGAAATCGACATCCTGGCCACGGTGCAGAACCTGCTGCGACAGTGTGTGCAGCCCTCCGCCTTCCTGCGGCCGCTCAGCAAACTCTTCTCCGTCATCCACAACAAGCTGCCCAGGCAGGCCCTCACTAACGTCTTCCAGGTACAGAACATCATGTTTACAGGTGTACTGTGTTTTTAATCGAACTATAAAGGAAGGAATCTCTGTCTGTTTGTCTTTCTGTATGTCCTTCACATATCTTGAGAACAGCTCATCTGATCCACTTCAGAACTGGAGGGTGTGTTGCTCAGGACCCAAGGGAGTACAGTGTCGAATGTGGTGCTATTTGGCCAGATTGTGGAGCTATAACAATGAACGTTTTGAACTTTTTTGCCTGCAAATCTTGAGCAATCGTGACCAAATTTGGTACAGAACATTTCTGGACGAAGTCCGAAAAAGTCACTTTTTGGATTATTAATGGACATGATATTCACCATTCAGTTTTTATTATCCATATGTGAACATCATTTACAGCAGCCTTGAATTGGCAGAGGTAGTCTATCAGCATATACTACTTTTGTCATGAATACTATGCAACTTGTCAAGGTTAGCTCGATTTCCTTGAGTGACTCAGTGATCTATCACAACGTCATGGATCAGTAATATTATGACTAAAAGGAGATGAATTGCTTGTTGCAGATGTAGATCAATGCTGTTGATTTAAAGCCCAGATTTGCCTTGAATGATTAAATGTTTATTTATTTTAATTATTTTATTAATCTTGCTCACTCTTAATCTGTCTCTGCTTCCAGACTCTGTCAGATCTGGAGCCTTCACTCTCGTACATCACTGATTTAGCAACGAAGGTAAGATCATTCATTACATTCACATTAATAATATCATTATTTATACATTTACCAGGAACACTTGAGATCTTTAGTTAAATATATTAATCTAACTCCTCTAGAGGTCCCGACAGTACTCTTTCTTTCTGGCTCATTGTTTCCTGCTCTCCGTCTCCAGCTCAACGCATTCGACAGTCGACACTTGGATGAGATCTACTTTGACGTGCGTCTGGCGGCTTTCCAAGACGCCACCAGGCGAGTCAAAGACATGACGACTCTGGACATGGACTACATCAGCATTATCATGCACAACTGCTTCCACACCTTTGAGGTAAGCAGATATATGATACAGAGTCTAAACTAATAGCTGCAGCCCTCATCTGTTTGATTAATTCTTTCTCTCCTTTCACCCTCCAGATCGGTGACATGTCGCTGGGAGACAACGCCACCATGTGTATGTCCGCGGTGATCACCCAGCTGGCGGCGGTCGGCGCTGGAGAGCAGCTCTACAAGGACATCGTACAACACACCATCCTGGACGCCGTACACAAGGGGCTTCGCAGCAAGACAGATGTAGGAACACACACCTTTCGTCCCCTTTCAACACAACGCCTTTAACTCACTCTGAATGAAGTAAAAATGTTATCTCTGCTCCCTCTTCCTCTTCTCTCTCCCGTCACTCCACTAGAGCGTGCAGCATGAATACACCACCGTGCTGGCCTGCCTGGTGAAGACCTTTCCTGCCAGGAAAGAGTTCAGAGATCTGGTACAGCTCACCAACTACAACGACCTGGAGTCTGACTTCTTTGAGCACATGAAGCACATCCAGGTAAGAGAGAAAACATCCCTCACTCACTCCTCCCTCTTTATCTGACTGTTAGACACACAACCCTATAAACTGACATTTCTTCTTCCTGTTTAGATCCACCGTCGAGGTCGTGCCCTGAGGAAGTTGGCCAAGCAGCTGACCGAGGGCCAGGTGGTGATGACGCCTCGCTCTCTCCAGAATTACATCATGCCGTACGCCACGACCGCTCTGTTAGATGAAAAGATGGTCAAGGTGACTCAGACGTACATTCAAAACTTTGAGAGAAGAATACATGTGTCGTGTTTATTTGTTTGTGTGTCTGACCTTCCTCTGCTCCCATAATGCAGCACGAGAACATGATATCAGCGTCGGTGGAGATGGTGGGTGCTGTGTGCCGCAAGCTGACCTGGTCCAAGTACCTCTACTACCTGAAACACTTCGTCCACGTCCTGCAGACGGCGCAGGCTGAGCAGAAACTGGCTGTCAGGTAGGGTTGTCTTATGAATCCTGTCCTTGTTTTGTTTTGTATTGTTTTTTTATCCAGAACAGAATTGCTCGCCATCCAATTCCCAGCTTTCAGATGATGTACACCGCTTCTATGCGACATCTAATGTTCCCCCTAAAGACCCCTTGTCCCCCCCTAAAAATGATAAACGTGTCTATGTGGGTCTCTGACCTTTTTTTATTTGAATTCATGATACTTTAACATGATTTATTGAAGCATTTTGTTAGCTCTGTACTAAGAGACTCCCTCTCCTCCCTTGTGTTTCTCCCACTATGACTCCAGTTTGCTGGTCACAGTCCTGGAGGCTTTCCATTTTGACCATGAGACCCTCAGCAGAGAAATGGAGGCCGCCAAGACCAGAGAGGGTGAGTGACCGATCCCATTTCTAATTCTCAACTCAAATTACTTTAAAACAAATAAACAGTCTGATAAATATGATGTCATAATGCGTCTCATTTTAAATTGATAAACCTTTTTTTTCATCAAGCTGCGAGTGTTGTAGTCGACGCAGACGATGAGGAGCAAGCTGCAGCCGACGAATCAGACGCAAGCGATGATGAGGAGGCAATGGAGGTGGACGGTAAGACCGCTCCATCTGATGTCCCCATGGAAACGGCCACCACCAGTGGACAAAAGGATGTCGCCTCTAAGGAAGCAGCCCCCGCTGAAGCCAAGGGGGCAGCGGCTCCTAAACCCATCGCAGTGGCCAGCGGGCTGCCGCAGAGCAAAGAGGAGCTGGAGACTCTGATCAGCGCCATCCACCAGACTGTTAGTAACAGCGTTCTGCCTCGCCTGCACAAGTGTCTCACTGCAAAGGTACGATGAGCACACACACAAATGGAGTCTTAATCCGTTCTGAAAGCTCTAAACAGCAGTGTAATAGTGGAAGTGTGTGTGTGTCGTGTAGATAAAGCGTGACGATGAGCACAAGGCAGTGAAGTCGAAGGATGTGAAGGAAGAGGAGGTGGCGAGGATACCGATAGCCTTCGCCATGGTTAAACTGATGCAGACTCTGCCTCCGAACATCATGGAGGTCAACCTGCCTGGGTATGCACACTGGATGCTAGATCTGTTTCCAAACATACAACTGTACTTTTTAAATCTTTTTATTGTATGTTTGAGATCATATCTTATAAATGGGACCAAATACGATGGTGAAGTGTTTGTTGCGTATTTTGTCTGTTTTTTTGGTAAATATTTGTGTGTGTGTGTGTCGTCCAGTATCCTGATCAAGGTGTGTGTGGTGCTGAGGAACCGTTTCCAGGAGGTCCGTGACGTGGCGAGGGGAACTCTGGTGAAGATCGTCGAGACGTTAGGCTGCAGGTACCTGCAGTACCTGCTCAAAGAGATGCAGGGGATCCTGGCGAAGGGCTACCAGGTAGGAGCGACACACAGGGAAGCAACCGTGAAAGCATGTCAGCATTGTCTTTGAAGGTCCTAATATGTCTGTCTGTTTCTCTGTTTGTGCTCCCCTCTACACAGGTCCACGTGCTGACATTCACAGTATACCAGCTGCTGACAGTCCTCAGTCCAACCCTGAAGAGTGGCGACCTGGACCCATGCATGAACATGCTCATCGATGTAAGAACGCTTCACACCGCAAACTCACGTAGACTCCACTATGTCAAATAGTGAGCGGAGGGATATTCAGTTGGTTGTAATCTGCAGCCACACCACTAGATGCTACCAAATCCTGCACACTGTCCCTTTTAAAGCTTTGCCTGAAATCAAATTCATATATATTTTTTATTTTTATTCTGGATTTGTGTTTTCGGGACATACAGTCATTCTTTATCCTTCTTCCTCGTTGGTCAGATCTTCAACAACGAGCTGTTTGGGCCCGTGGCCGAGGAGAAGGAGGTGAAGGGGATCGTCTCCAAGCTGATGGAGGCTCGGCACAGCAAAAGCATGGACTCCTACGAGCTGCTGGCCCGCTTCTGCAGCAAGGAGAGCGTCACCAAGTTCATATTACCACTGAAGGAGGTGAGGGATATAAAACGACATGCTTAAGTATACAAGAATCAAGATGTGTTTAAACTCAGATGATCGTGCAAGAAAGTATACTGTATATAATAGGGCTATATACTGGATATAATCATTTCATCATCATTTTATATTTAATCGTGATGAATCGCAAATTAATCACACATTTATTTTTTTATCTGCGGAGAAAAGATAAACACCATAATCTACAAGGTTACTTTTATGAACTTGAACTGTGATTATGACTGACAATCGATTCAAATATCTAATCGTGATTTAATCGCATGACTGTCCATAGTTAATCATGATTAATCACACATTTATCTGTTCAAAATGTTCCTTAAAGGGAGATTTGTCAAGTATTTAATACTTATCAAAATAGGAGTGGACCATTATGCTGCTTTATGCAAATATATGTATTTATTTATGATTGGAAATCAATTAACAACACAAAACAATGACAAATATTGTCCAGAAACCCTCACAGGTACTGCATTTAGCATAAAAATGAATTTGACTTTCAGATCCTGGAGACTTCATCGAGTCTGAAGGTGTGTAACCGGGTGGGTGCCGTGCTCCGGCGGCTGGTCCTGGGTCTGCTCGTCAACGAGGGCATGACTTCTCAGGATATCTTACTGCTGTGCCACGGCCTGATCAGCCAGAGTCTACCGCTGCTCACCAAGAGAGACCGGTACGCTCGCACTCACAAGCTCACATCAACATACAATAAGCTATTTTGTTGCTTATTTCCATCTACCATGCATGACGTCGTATATGTGTGTGTTTGTTTGTAGAGAGAAAGCCTCAACTAAGCCTCCCCCAGACCCCAGACTGCCTCCTCCCAGCTGCCTGCTCCTGCCTCCAACCCCAAAGAGAGGGGGTCGGAAAGCTCCGGTCAGCAGCCGAACCAACATGCACATCCTGGTGGACGCCGGCCTCAAGCTGCTCCACCTGAGTCTGAAGAAATCCAAAGTGACGTCGTCTGACGCCTCGGCTCTGCAGATGCTCGATCCTTTCATACTGCTGCTGCTCGACTGCATCGACTCCATGCACGTCAAGGTACTGGCGTTATATGTTCACCCCAACGTTTGAGCATCTGATATCGCAAATGACTAAAATGTGAGATTATAACGTGTACTCCCTCCACCCTCTTCTTCCAATCTCCCCTCCCTCTCAGGTGATCACAGAGGCTCTGTTGGCGTTCACTTTGCTTTTGAAGTTCCCTCTGCCAGCAGTGGAGCAGAACGCCAACCAGCTGACCAAGCAGCTCTTTGTCCTGCTGAAGGATTACTCCAAGGCCGGAGCCGCCCGCGGGGAGAACTACCACCTGGTCCAGAACTGCTTCAAGGTACCGCAGATAATAAATACACATGTATTATGGGACTTTTGAAAGGGAAAGAAGAGCGATTAAATCAGCTTTTTATATGGCATGTCAAAGTTAACGCAAAAACAAATTTGTTTCTTTAACGCATTAACGCTACTTGCAATTTTTTAGGTTGTAGCAGGCTCAGTTTTAAAGCTAGAGTGAAGATACTGGCATGTTAGGAAACTAGAAAAACCTTGCTTTGTGTTGTTGATTGATATCCAGTAATAAATATATGCATAAAACACACATATTTTTCCACTCCCGTGATGCTAAGAGTATTAAATACTTGACAAATCTTCCTTTTAAGGTACATTTTGAACAGATGTGCGATTAATCACAATTAACAATCATGTGATTAATTGCAATTATATATTTTAAATTATGAAAAGTCATGCAAATGTCTTGAATTGGAGAAACCTCATTGAAAAAAAAAAATTAAGATAAAGCCTCTGCATTGATTTATGAGGTTCATTCTGTCTGTTTGTCTCTCAGGCCATCACCATACTGGTGAAAAGTGTCAAAAGCAACCAGATCTCAGAGACACAGCTGCAGGTGCTGCTGGGATACGCCGAGGAGGACATCTACGACCAGTCTCGCCAGGCCACCGCCTTCGGCCTGCTGAAGGTAACCAGTCGCATGTTGAGCTGAGTGTTTGTGGTGTTGTGCAAAAAGAAACCCCTAAGCTCTGTGTTTATATGTGTATCTGTCTCCTCCAGGCGATTCTGTCCAGGAAGCTCATTGTTCCAGAGATGGAGCAGGTGATGAAAAAAGTGGCCAAGCTTTCCGTCACCGGCAACAACGGCATGATCAGAATCCACTGTCGACAGGTACTCGCACATAAAATAAAGACCACGTTTCTCCTCTCTGCTGCACACTGAATGGCAAAAATGTAAAAAAAAAAAAAAAAAAGTCTTGTGTTGAGCCAGTGTTGATGTTTTGCAGATCTATCTAAAATACCTGCTGGACTACCCACTGGGGAGGAAGCTGAGACAGAACCTGGACTTCGTGGTGGCCCAGCTGCACTACGAGCACGACACAGGCCGGGAGTCGGTGCTGGAGATGTTGGCCTACATCTTCCAGACTTTCCCTCAGGTGAGGACATTTTCTTCTCAAGTTTGCATGTTCAGGAAGTGGACAAAAAAAAACAGTAACTTCGGTGGTAACACTTTAATTATCACCTAATTACCATGAAATTTGCAGACCTGTGAAATGAAGTGTTACCAGTGTTTGGTTAGTACATGCATACATTATCATACCCAAACAAAGGCAACTGCCAGATGGATGCAGCAATGAATGTTTTTATTTTTTATGTTTTGCTCAGAACTTGCTGTTGCAGCACAGCGGCTTGTTCTTCGCCCCGCTGGCCCTGGTCGTGGTCAACGATGACTCAGCACGCTGTAAGAAAATGGCTGCCATGGCCATCAAGGCCCTGCTGGCCAAGCTGGACCTGAATCGCCAGAACTCCCTGTTCTCCCTCGTCACTACCTGGCTGAACACAGAAAAGGTACACGTTTTACCAAAAGTCAGTCTAAATCAGCTGCTTTTTTTGTAATTTCTAACATGAAAGTTTAGTATTTTGTAATATTTGTATCACATTTGTGTGCTCTACAGTTCCTGTGGTCACTTTGATATGTAATTTAAACCTCTAACCTTCCTCCCAGGCCAGCCTGCGGCGTCTCGGGGCTCAGATGTGTGGTCTGTTTGTGGAGGTGGAGGAGGAGAAGTTTGCCCGTCGCCTGGACGACCTGCTGCCTCTGCTGGAGAAAGAGATAAATCCTGACAAATACGAAGATGTGAGGAGACACGTTCACACTTCATCTGTCCACAGGTTTGAAGTTTGGTGAGGAAGAGTAAGCATCTTACCTCTGTGTGTGTTTCAGATCGAGGAGGAGGAGGATGAGAGAGGAGCAGACAGGCTGCTGTTCAGTTTTCTGACTCTCATCACCAAACTGAGCAAACACTGCAGCCTGCTGGAGCTCAGCAAGCCTCAGGACACACTCGGACGTATCTGGGGTAAAGAACCGACACACACCACTTCTTCATCACTTACACACACACGTTAGGACATACTATACCATGACTTTTAATGGCATATTACACTGATTTCATGACTTTTTTTATGGCGTAATATACCATGACATTTTTCAGACATACTGTACTATGATATTTTTAAGACGTACTATACTGACTGACTTTTTATGGCATGCTATATTAAGACTTTTGGGTTTTTTTTAGGAACTACTGTACTAAGAATTTAATGGCATATTATACGGACTTCATGACTTTTTTATGGCGTAATATACTATGACATTTTTCTGATGTACTATACTATGACTTTTAGGACATGGCTATGGCTACTTTTGACTTTTTTATGGCATAATGTACTATGACATTTTTAGGAATTACTATACTATGACTTTTTATGGCATACTATACTAATGCATTTTTTTTAGTAACTACTGTACTATACATTTTTTTATGACTTACTCTACTCCAACTGTATGGCTTATGTAGGACTTATTTATAGTGTAACTTTTTATGTCATACTATACTATGACTTATTTAGGACATGCTGTAGTGTAACTTTATGTGATTTTTCTGGCAAATTATACTGACTTCATGACTTTTTTATATCGTAATATACTATGCCATTTTTCTGACGTACTATACTATGACTTTTATGGTGTCCTATACGATGACATTTTTAGCACACACTATACTATGACTTGTAGGACATACTATAATATGGCTTCCCATGACTTTGTGACATTCTATCATGCAACTTTTTAGGACTTGCGATAGTATGAATTTTAGGACTTCTATAGCATTATACTGACTGTATGACCTTTATAGCGTATATACTATGACTTTTTATAACTTTTTTAGAATGTACTGTACTACTAGGATATTATAATGTAACTATGGCATAATAAACTGATATTTTAGGATTTACTATACTATGACTTTTTAATGACATTTGTGACATTTTATTTGGCATACTATACTATGACTTTTTACAAGTTTTCATGCCTGCTGGAGGAATTATGTTTTTGGGTTGTCCGTCCGTATCATTATTGTGAACGCACCCACTTTAACGCAAGAATGAGCTGATTAGATTAAGAATGAATTCTGGTTTCCTCCTGCAGGTCACATTGAAGCCCACCTGCGGTACCCTCACTGCTGGGTGTGGCTGACTGCGTCACAGCTCTTTGGTCAGCTGTTTGCTGCCCATCAGGCAGAGCAGCTGGTCGCTGTTTGGAGAGGAGAGGGAGGAGATGCTTCACCTCAGTCGCCCGCCACAGTCTTCATCACCACCAACCTGGACAAGAAGGTGCGTACTTCCTTTTCCAGCTGTGATCTACTTTCTGGATCCTACTCTCATTGTTTGAACTCATTGTTTTTCTGCCTTCTTTGTGACAACAGATGAGAGAGTTGGCGTTATCTTTCTGCCATCAGCTACAATCCAAGTTTCTAGACACGGCGTCAGGAGAGCAGGTGCCCAATCTCCACCTAATCTAAAACACATTTCTGTCAAAGCTAAATTCAAACCACGTGAGATTTGACTGACAGGAATGTTCATCTCCGCCCACAGGTGATCAAGAACCTGCTGTTCGTCGGCAAAGTGATCTACCTCATTTCCCCCGAGTCTGACGTCACTCCCCCTCAGGAAGAAGTGAAAGAAGAGGAGGAGGAGGAGAAGGAGGAGCAGCAGAGGGAGAACGGAGATGACGAGGAGAGGGAAGAGAAAGAAGAAGAAGAAGAAGAGCAGGAGGAAAAAGAGGATGAAGAAGAAGAGGATGACGACAAGGATGATCGGCCTCCTTCCCTGCTGTGGTTGATGAAGAAGCTGTCGCTGATGGCCAAGAGAGAGGCAGCGTACACTCCCAAGATTCCCCTGAAGGTACACATAGAAACTTAGAAGCTTCATGTCCAGTACAGCTTCAGACGCTTCCTCCAAAGAGCCTCGACTTACTCACTTCACTCTCTCCCACAGAGAACGTGTGTGTTCAAGTTCCTGGGAGCGATGGCCATGGATCTGGGGAAGGAACGACTCGGCCCTTATCTGACCACTCTCATCACTCCTCTGTACAGGGAGCTGGATAGCACATATGCAGACCAAGGTAATCCACTCTTAACAAGCCGAAACAACTTTTTGTCAGAGTTCTAAATTGTCATGAAATCGCTAGTGATTCCACTGAACCCGGCGCTTTGTTTATATCCAGATCCCACCCTGAAGAACCTGGCACAAGAGCTGATAGAGCTGATGAAGAGACACGTCGGGCTGGAGAAATTCTCTCTGGCCTTCTCTGCTGTCCAGAAGGAGTTTTCACAGAGGCGAGCGGCACGCAAACGACACCGAGCCATGCAGGTATGTACGACGGACACCAAAGCCCACGCACAGACACATAAAAGCAACAACTTCCCTAGCAATCATTTTACATTTTGTTTCCTGTTTGTTTTCCCAGGCGGTGGCTAACCCAGAGATCGCAGCCAAGAAGAAACTCAAGAAGCACAAGAACAAAATAGAAGCCAAGAAGAGGAAGATCGAGTTCCTCCGGCCCGGATATAAAGCCAAGAGGCAACGGAGCAACACCCTCAAAGACCTGGCCATGGTGCAGTGAGGCACATCGGTAGCTACATGTGTTGATCAAGGACACTAGGTGGGTAAGAAAGCTGGCCAGTTGACCAAGGAAAGTGACTCATTTAACTGGACATGTCCACGTCTTTGTGGGTTAACTGGCTGCAGATTCCACTTCATGAGAAGATCACGTTGGACCAGGAAAGACCACAAACAGATGTTTCTCCCTGGGGGTTTGCTTAGTGTGTGAGGAGCAAGGATGTTTTGAAAACCACAACCTACCATGCAAAATAATAAGAAACTAAACCATCTCTTCTGTTGGATATCCAACAGCCTCATCTGTGTGTAAAAGGAAGTAGAAATGTAACAGCTGTTACACAGCAGGATGTATCTGTATTGCTAATGGCATCATGAACTCTACGTTTTATTTACCTGCCGTGAACAAAGTGTAGAACTGTCCTCATATTTATATCCCGTGCAGTTAAATGTACAACTTTTTGTAATTAATAAAAGATGAGACATTTTTACACATCATCCATCTTGTGGTCTCTCAATTTTGAAAACAAAATGGTACAATCACTGATGCCATATCTTTAGATTTAAATATGCAACCATAAAACTTTGAGCATACAGTTAGTGTTCAGTAACTAAATGGCTAATTTCAATGGAAAAGTTAAAGAAAATTATTATGAACATCAACAACAAACATGGCTATTGTCAGTACTCACAGCTGTCAAACTAGCAGCTACCATGACTTTTTGACATACTATACTATTAATTTTTTTTCAGGAAATTTTTCGACATACTATACTATGACTTTTTTTCATGAAATTTTTCAACATACTATACTATTAATTTTTTTTCATGACATTTTTTCAACATACCATACTATGACTTTTTTCGACATTTTTTACTATACTATAGTATTCATTTTTTTCATGAAATTTTTTGACATGCTATACTATGACTTTTTTTCATGAAATTTTTCTCGTGAAATTTTTCGACATGCTATACTATTAATTTTTTTTCATGACATTTTTTCAACATACCATACTATGACTTTTTTCGACATACTATACTATGACTTTTTTTCATCAAATTTCGACATACTATACTATGACTTTTTCATGAAATTTTTCGACATACTTTACTATTAATTTTTTTTCTTGAAATTTTTCGACATTACTATGACTTTTTTTCATGACATTTTTCAACATACTATACTATTAATTTTTTTTCATGAAATTTTTCTTGTGAAATTTTTCGACATGCTATACTATTAATTTTTTTTCATGACATTTTTTCAACATACCATACTATGACTTTTTTCGACGTACTTTACTATGACTTTTTTTCATCAAATTTCGACATACTATACTATATTTTTTTTTCTTGACATTTTTCGACATACTTTAATATGACTTTTTTTCATGACTTTTTTCGACATGACAGCGCATGTGTACTTCCTGTCAGCTTATGACATTCACATACACTGCAACCAAAGCCTATGGAAAGGAGACTGGGTCAGGGGCGGACATCGGTCTTGGGGTATGGGGTATAACGCACGCGCAGTGTAACCGAAGCTGCGGTCGTGCGTTGCGATTGGCTCAATTTCGGCGAGGGCAGACCAGATTTTACTGTACATGTCTTATACCCCAGAAGATATGATAAGAATCTAAACCATCTCTTCTGTTGGGTATCCAACAGCCTCATCTGTGTGTAAAAGGAATTATAAATGAGACGTCATTTAACAGCAGGATGTCTCTGTATCTCTAATGACATCAGTTCATTGTGAACTCTCCTGCTGTGAACAAAGGGTAGAATCGTCCTCAGATTCAAATCCCGTGCAGTTAAATGTACAACTTTTTGTAATTAAAAACAGATCATCCGTCTTGTGGTCTTGAAAACAAAACCGCCTCAACACAAAATGGTACAATCACTGATAGCAATCTTTACTGAGAATAATTTTCACTGTACAAGCAGATATAAATATGCAACCATAAAACTTTGAGCATACAGTTAGTGTTCAGTAACTAAATGACTAATATGCCAAAGCTGCACTTGAGAATTTTCAATGAAAAAAAAAATCTTAACTACTTAATTATTTCTTTTTTAAAAAAAGTGGGAACAACACAAATAAACAGGAGGAAAAAACAATAGAAATCGATGACGTTGTATCTGCCTGACTGACTATATAGTACAAAAACAGCCCAGGCTGCAGCAACACTTGGCCAGAGGACTTGTAGTGGAGTACTCCTTTTTTTTTTTTTTTTTTTGTTACACTTATTGACGCCAAATTTGCAATTTCCAAAAATAATAAATCAGAACATTTCGTAGAAGCCGGCAGATTGTTTACAGAGAGGTATGGCTAGTCCAGCATAGTATGAAAAATTGTGTAATGAGTTGGCGATCAAGAAGTTGCTTCTTAGTGATGTGTCCTCGTCTCTGGTTGCTCAGCTCAGGAGCAGGACTGAAATTTGTACTGTGGAACTTCTGATGATGTTTGTGCCTTTATGAGAAAACACTGCCACCTGGTGGATCTTCATTGCATCTTGTTGATATTAGAGCCCCATCAACTACAGATCATAGTCTGGTTTCACTACATGCAAACTACTTAACCCCACTGGGAGAAGATGAAGCTAACCGATGCATTGTCCAGTGAAGATGATCTGATTTCAGAAACTCTACAGAGGGTTAGAGATGGACCGGCTTTTCACAGAGTGTTACTTAAGATATTCCTCTTAATCCATGATAACTTCAGTGTTGAAACTTACAAACAGAATTGTGAAATAGCAACGTTTAACATGTCTGTTCACATGGGTTTAGTTTTTTTTTTTTGCATTTCCAAAGCACACAAAAATGTAGATACTAACATGTCCATCGCTGAAGTCGTACAGCTCTCTGATGGAACTGTGTGTATGTATGTGTGTGTGTGCCCAGTCCAGACGTTACTGCAGCCCTTCACTTGTAAGTCCCAGGCTTGAAAGGCGTTAGGCATTGGGAGGGCTTGGCCAAGGCTTCAGGTGGGTTGGAGGCGGGCAGGAGTGCAATCACGGGTCCAGTGGAAAGTGGGTCTTGGGAGGGGTCAGTCACAAGGCTTCATACAGTGGGGGTCAAAGGTCAGAAGTATATACAGAATGGGTGGGAGCCTTTTACTGCCGACTCTTGAGGGAATCCACCAGCCTAAATGAGGACAGAGACGGAGAGCAAATATAATTCAGCCTCGGTAAACACAGAGAACAGATAGCATGTTGTGCAATGTGAACCAATACTGAAGAGAATGAGTAATGCAGCGTAATTAACTTTTTTATGAGCCCTCCACATTGCTTTTAAATGGCTCACCGTTGAGTGGGAGCTTTGGACAAATACAAATGTAGTTCTGGATGGCAATAAACACCACACCTTATTTCTCATCTAATAGGATGTTGAGTTTTTTCCTACTTCACCCCTATTATTATTTCTCCATCTAGTAAGTATGGTAAAGCCTACCATTCCATTGCTTCATCCAGGCCTGTGCCCTTTGTGGCCGAGGTCTTGAAGATCTGCCATTTTCTGTCTTTGAGGGCGGGAAGGCCCAGAGAGTTGGCCACCTCAGCGGGCGTCATTGCCTGGTCCATATCCTGTTTGTTTGCAAATACCACCAGGATAGCTTTCTTTAGCTCTTCCTCCTGGATAGAAAACACAAGGTCACAAAATGACATCATGGAGAGAGAGAGAGAGAGAGAGAGAGAGAGAGAGAGAGAGAAAGAGCAACAGATTTGCCAAGTGGCAGCTAAAAATATCAGTGGATTGGAAGCAAAACACAACAACTAAATACTTAGTGGATGTTAACCACTCTTAAATACTTAGGTCTTAGTGATAACATTTTTATGCAGAAGAATAATTTCAACAAAATAATTCATCCACAGAGCTTTTAGAAAGGTATTATAATCGGGAATTAATCATTTTAAAAAATGTTGGCCGGTCCAAAATGAATGTTTTGTTTATCTCTGTGGAAGATATCTGACGTTTGGTTCACACTTCCAACAAGGGTACTAATAAGGTGTGACATCTAGTGACTGATTGTTATCAATGTTATCAATAGCACCTTTAAAATTGTAATACAACTGAATTTATAGCTTTGAAATATTCTACTTTGATAACCATCTGTCTGAATTCTGGTTTGAATTTTCCAGAAGGCCAAAATTTCAATTTCAACATTAAGTACAGTAACATTAAGAACACTTTTAGGATTAAAGATGATTTTATTTGCTTACAGCAATTCACACCGATTTGTATGAACATTTAACAATTGCTTTTCACAATATTTAGTCAAGAACCAGTGTTGAACAAATGGATAATGTGACCTCGTGGTAGCAGTAGAGGAAAAGTGAGGGTATTCAATCAAAATGACTAGAATTGATCCTCTGCGGATACTCGATGTCATGGAAATCTTTCCAATAGTTTCTCTCTTGACAAAGTGTTGAACATCCCCCCAGCTTTGCCGCTAAGAAAATGTCCTCACATGTGACTTGATTCAGTGTGTTTAGGTTGTAGGTTGAGAATAAGCCGACTTACCTCCAACATGGCCACCAGCTCAGACTTCGAGATGCCCATCCTGTCGCGGTCGCTGCTGTCGACGACGTAGATGACTGCATCTGTGTTCGAGTAGTAACACCGCCAGTAGGGCCTGTGAAGCAGAGAGAGGAGCATACAGGTTGACAGATGGAAGAAGAGACAGATATATATATATAGATATATCTATATATATATATATAAAAAAACTTGATTTCTCTGTTTATCCCAATCTCCAAGTTGCTGTTTGGAGCTATTTCCGTGTTCTACATGCATACATTTCCCACACAATCACTCCTGGGAGCTCTGCAGTACAGCCACCATCTCCCCTTTACAACCTACCTGATACTCGTCTGTCCTCCCAGATCCCACACCTGGAACTTCAGATTTTTGTATGTGACTGTCTCGACGTTGAAACCGATTGCTGTGCAGAGAGAAATCCAAATTGGTTCAGTGAGAGCAGAAAATGTGAGCCTGATTATTATCACTGTGTTATCTGGATGGGCAGTATACTGCAAGTATGGTATGCACTGCACTTCACAGTAATGTGAGGGAGATAGCAGAGGAAAATGATGCTCTTTTGTAGAGACTGAATATAAAGAAATAATTGGCACGAATACTGAAATACTGTATTTTTTTAGGGCTTATGAAATCTTTCCCTCTGACAAGAAATTGTAGCATACTTGATTCAAATGAGTTAAGTAGACCGTACTGTTTGTCATTTTCTCTACAACTAATTGGTCATGGTTGACTTCACTATAATACTTCAAAGATCAAATCAACAAACCACAGTGAAACAACATGTGTGTAAGCAAAGTTTGTGCTGTCATGGCAGAAGTGCTCATCTCAAGTTACTCCGCCCGGAGTGGAAAACATGCAAATATTTATCATCTGCACATTCACATGGAAAAATAACAAAGAAAATGCTGCTGTAATTGTAAAAGACTGCACAGAGAAAAAAAGTCAAGATTTTTAAATTAAACATTTGCAACATTTGTTTGCAAACCTGTTCATACATGACCAGAATACCTTCAGAAGTCCTCGCACAAAGCCCACGCAAAAGGGAGTTACTCTCCCCTACAGAAACACTGCTCCTGAACTGCCTAAAGCGCCTTTTCTTTCCTAACGTGGTGACGTCAACAAGTAACACATTTGCATAATACCTACCTAGCGGCTAGTTAGAGCGGAGTCTGAAGAGTTTAGTTCAGTTGACCAATCACAACAGAGTGGGCCAGCTGACCAATCAGAGCAGACTGGGCTTTTTTCTGACAGGGGTAGGAGCTCAAACAAGAGCGTTTCAGACAGTCGATATGAGAGAAATAAAGCGTTTTTTTGAACATTAAAGCGTGTAAACACCTTCTAGTAGAAAACCAAAACACAAGTATGAACCTGAAAATGAGCATAATAGTTCCTCTTTAAAGCCAGTGAAATAAAACACTTGTGTGGCAAAGAGAAGAATGTTGCCCAGACTGGTTGCCCGTGTGTGCCAAGTCTCTCCACGCATTTGCCTGCAGGGTTATCGTTCTGTGCCATCCGTAATCTAATTACTGTAGGCTACATAAATACATTGTTCTCATTCTAACATGTTAAAAAAATAGTGCATCTGATAAACTGAGAGAGTTTAACTGATATGTATCTAAGGATGTTGTGTAAGGAGGAACAAACACATACATAAATATGGAAATTAAGAAATAGAGCAAACCGGTACATACTGGGGATTGTAGTGACCACCTCTCCAACCTGCAGCCGGTACAGAATGGTCGTTTTTCCAGCGCCGTCCAAACCCAGGATCAGAATCCTCATCTCCCTGGTGCCAAACAGGCCCGAGAAGAGACTAGAGAAGAAACCTCCTGAGGAATCGACAACACAGGGGAAGAAGTTAGTGCTGGAACATCTGTCGTACATCTGTTGATCAAGGACACTAGGTGGGGATGATAGCTGGCCAGTTGACCCAGGAAAGTGACTCCTGTGATTTAACTGGACATGTCCACGTCTTTGTGGGTTGACTGATTCCACAAGTCTCACCTTCACGATGTGACATAATGTCAGTTGACAAAGCAAACATCACATTGGACCAGGAAAGATAACAAACAGATGTTTCTCCCTGGTGGTTTGCTTAGTGTGTGAGAGGAGCAAGGATGCTGTGAAAAACACAACTAACCAGGCAAAATAATAAGAATCTAAACCATCTCTTCTGTTGGGTATCCAACAGCCTCATCTGTGTGTAAGAGGAATTAGAAATGAGACGTCATTTAACAGCAGGATGTCTCTGACTAATGAAATCAGTTCATTATGAACTCTCCTGCATGAACTGGAAAGTAGCTTTTGATCAGCTGATGGATAGAAAATTAAGGTTTGATCATTTATCAACAAAAATAGCTCGCTTCATCTTTATTATTGAATACTTTGGATGTATTGAGTGCAACACACCACTTTGGGCTCTAGTAATTCATTGTTTTGACTTTGCATGAACTTAATGATGATTCAAATAATAATAAACATAACGTGATTAATCAACGGTAAAACAGCTGACGAAATAGTAGTTACTTTAAGTTCAAAATTAATTACAGACACAGAGAAATGTGAGTCCCAACAGATATGAGTGAATTCAACAAAAAGAGTGAGCTTTTCTACATCTGGAACTATTTTTTATTTTTTTTGGCCATTTCAAAATAATGTATATTACCATCTCAAATATGACTTTACGCCAGCCTTGAACAGAGGGTTTCTTATCACTGATCCATTGTAGTAATAGATTTTTTTATAGCAGGAAATGTAAAAATGTTTTATAACCTTTTGTTGGCTGCAGTAGTTTATATTTGTACTTGGGATTCCTAAAATCAAAGACATTGGATTCATTTCTAAATCCTTATCAAATATCTTTTCCATTTCACATAATATTTCAGACCGGTACTTCTGTGATTTATGACACGGCCAAAGGCAATGGGTTAAGGTACCTATTTCGGTTTTACATTTGAGACACGGAGGAGAAAGTGAGGGGGCATCTGGAACTATGAAAAAAAAAAAAAACTTTTTCTGTTTTGCATGACAGTGGCCTAATTCTCTGTCTGTGGGTGGTTGAGCTAGTTAGCTGTGGTTAGCTTCAGTAACAGACGTTATGGTGTGATTGAATTAAATTGAAGACTGCAGGTTTGTCGTTCTTTTTCCTTTTATGTCCTCAATGCCATTATGTAGATATTTATAAAACAGCTGGCTTGAATAGCTTGGAGACAAAACGTTTAGGAGCTGCGAGTCAGTGCTTTAAAACAAATACTTGACAAGACTAAATGAGGCAGATAAAACATGTAACAGGTAAAACACACACAGTTATAAAGCAAATAAAACAGATAGGGTAGATGTAATAAAAAATATAAACAGAAGTGTTACACTAGAGGAATAAAATATTAAATAGAAGTAATGTAAACACTTGTAAAATAGGTGGGGTAGATGTAATAAATAAATGTAAACAGAAGTGTTACACTAGAGGAATAAAATATTAAATAGAAGTAATGTAAACAGAGGTTATTGCACTTGTAAAATAGGTGGGGTAGATGTAATCTATAAATATAAACAGAAGTGCAACACTAGAGGAATAAAATATAAATATATAGATGTAGTGTAAACAGGTTGTAAAATAGGTAGGGTAGATTTAATCATAAGTATTACACTAGAGGAATAAAATATAAAATAGATGTAATGTAAACAGAGGTAATTGCACCTGCAAAATAGGTAGGGTAGATGTAATAAATAAATATAAACAGAAGTGTCACACACTAGAGGAATAAAATATAAAATAGATGTAATGTAAACAGAAGTGTAACACTAGAGGAATAAAATATAAAACAGATGTAATATAAACAGAAGTGTTACATCAGAGGAATAAAATATAAAACAGATGTAATATAAACAGAAGTGTTACACTAGAGGAATACAATATAAAATAGATGTAATGTAAACAGAGGTAATTGCACCTGTAAAATAGGTAGGGTAGATGTAATAAATAAATATAAACAGAAGTGTTACACTAGAGGAATACAATATAAAATAGATGTAATGTAAACAGAGGTAATTGCACCTGTAAAATAGGTAGGGTAGATGTAATAAATAAATATAAACAGAAGTGTTACACACAGATAGATGTAATGTAAACAGGTTGTAAAGTAGGTAAAGTAGATGTAATAATAAGTAAACAGGTTGTAAAATAGGTAAAGTAGATGTAATAATAAGTAAACAGGTTGTAAAATAGGTAGGGTAGATGTAATAAATACAATGTATGTTGCACTTGAGGTGTATATTACATAGTACATGAGTGAATTCAACTAAAAGAGTGAGCTTTTCTACATCTGGAACTATTAAAAACCCTTTTTCCTGTTTAACATGCCAGTGGCCTAATTCTCTCTGTGTGTAGGTGGTTGAGCTGGTTAGCTGAGGCTAGCTTAGCTAGCTAGCAACAGTCCTAATGTGTGTTAAATGAAGCAGGCTGATACAAAACAGGTGTCTAATTACTCACACTCATTGACAAATACATGTTTTGTCGAATAAAAGTTATAAATACTGACCCATTTCGATAAGATACGGCCCTTTGAGTGGAGCAGTAACACAGAGTGGCAGGTTGGACGGTTGGAGACCTACTTCCGGGTTGTTGACGTGTCGCTGGGCTACGTCACCAAACTGTCGCTTCAATTTCGCGTCGTCACATTCAACACATTCAAAAATAAAATTAAAACAAAATTTGAAAAAATTAAATTAAAGTTAAAAAATGTTTTAACAATATATTTGACACATTAAGAGTCTTTCTTAATTTTTTTATACACATTAATTTGCTTTATATAAAAACATATGTGTTTTTTATCGAAAGTGCTGCTCTGGAAAAGAAGCTTCATCATGACGCTGTGGTTCAGGGTGCATTCAAGATGCCAAAACGGTGTCGCGTTCTCAAGTGTTTAGCAGCTATTCTTATTAAAGGGGACTGTGTGACAGTCAAATCATGTGTCGGTATAAACCACAGAACTATTGGCAATATTATTGCACTTATATTATTTCCTCATTATTATTATTATTATTTATTATTTTATTTTATTTCATTGTCAGGTCTATTGGGGAATACAGTAGATAACATATACTGTGAAATTATTCAGTTTGGGGTTTTTTATACTTTATTTTTTCCCTTTTTTCAAGGCTGCTTTCATATATGCAATCCACTGTTCGTAATTACAACGGTCTATAAACCAACATTTAAGTAGATGAGCTTACAGACAAACCCATCAAGTACACCAGTGAAAACAACCTCAACATTCAAAACCACAACAAAACCAAAAAAAATAATAATAATAATGACAAAAAGAAAGAATAGAGTTAAAAAAAACGAAAAAAAACCCACACATAACAAAAAAAACCCAATAATTATACAAAAATACAAGATTAATAATAAATGAAATCAACAAATAAGTTAAGAGAATAAAAAGGGGGGGAGTGGGGTGAAATTATTCAGTTTTTAAGAGAAACTGATTTTAGTTAAATTAATCTAGAGTTTTCCTCATTATTATTATTATTTTATTTTTTATTATTTTTATTTTATTTCTTTTCTTTTCTTTTTTTATTATTTTATTTTATTTCTTTTTTTTAATTATTTCTTTTATTTTTATTTTGTTTCTGCACAAGCTACTGCTCCACACTCCAGTCCAGATGGTAGTGGTAATGCACATCTAAGATGGTTTGCCAACCAGCCAATAAACACCAAAAGTAGAAGAAGAAGGGACTGTGTAACATAAACTGAGTTGTTTTTGAATGCAACTCACATTTAGACGAAAGGAGTTGCCCTCTCTCTCCCAACAGCATCACATTTTATTCTCACCTCAGAATAAAGACAGATTATAAAGGTAGATGTGGAGAAAAAGAAGCTGCTGTGCATAATGGTATAATTTTTAAAGCAACCTGTTCTGAGCAGTTTATAATAACTTTGCAAAAAACGGATGGATTTGGTGCCTGAAGGCTGAGACATCATCATTTTTACAACCGGGACCGCCGACAGGATGGTGGAGCGGTCGGACCGAGCTCCTCTGCTGGACTGGGAGGAGGTTCAGCCCGGTGGAGCTGCACCACCTGCACCACCGGTACCGGTACCGGCTGCAGCTGCTGCACACACCAAGGAGAGCCGTGCATCACCGGGATGCTGCGGACCAGCAGGGGGTCCAACTCCTCCCAGCAGCTGCAGGTCTGTCTCTTCCAACGCAGACGGCTGCAGCGCCACACCCGCCTTCACCTCCACCTCCACCTCCACCAAAACGACGTGCACGAAGGATGAAGCCGAGGAAGAGGCGCATCTCTCGGATACAGAGTCCAGGGAGGAGACGCTTGAGGAGAGGATGGTGAAATGGGAGGAAAAGGACCAGATTGTGTCGGTCTTTGTGGTTGCATTCAACACCAGATCAGGTGGGGGACATAAAAAATATATATGGAACATGCAAACACAATGCAAAGGGAAAAGATCATGTTTGTAGACAGAATATATATGCAACATGGAACACAATGCAAAGGGAAAATATCATGTTTATAGACAGAAAAATATATGCAACATGGAATAGAAAAATATATGCAACATGGAACACAATGCAAAGGGAAAATATCATGTTTATAGACAGAAAAATATATGCAACATGGAACAGAAAAATATATGCAACATGAAACACAATGCAAAATGGAAAATATCATGTTTATAGACAGACAAATATATGCAACATGGAACACAATGCAAAGGGAAATGTTTATAGACAGAAAAATAGATGCAACATGGAACAGAAAAGGGAAAAGATCATGTTTATAGACAGAAAAATAGATGATGCAAATCTCTGTGTGTGTGTGTGTCTGATGCCCAAAAATGCATGTTTTGTACCAAGTCTGCAGAACATTTTCTCCTACAGGTGTGGCCTTTTTGTGACCTGCATGGCCATAAGTTTAGAGACATGATGAAAAAAGGCATCTTGTCGCCTGTAACTACAGAACAAGACATGTCCAGATGTCAGGATGTGACGGCAAATCAATCAGCTGTTCTGGTTTCTGCAGAGCAGGCCTTATACATTTTTAATGAGGGGGGCATGTTGAAGACAGGATGCAACCTGTGAAATATAACAGGCTACTTACAAAAAATTTAATGTATTAAAATTATAGAGATAGGAGATTCTCTGCAGGGTGGAGCTGCTGGGTGCTTTATGATGTTGCAGTATGTCAGACTGAAATGACATCAGGAGAAAAGGGTGAGGTTATAACAGGTTATAACATGCTTTTTATAAAAAGAAATATTTGCTCACTGATATTAGTGCTCCACCTCTACCAACCATCTGATAGGAGCTTTGCAGGAAAGGCCTCAATTTGAAGCTATAACAAATAAGACTCCAGGTACATTAGCTGGATCAATTCCTGGTCTGTACAGTCAATAATGTTCCTAGACTTTCAGGGGCAACACATGATAAGATAACACATTATTGTTTGCAGGATATTAACAGAATATACAGTTGTTAAATCTTTGATATGAAATATTACAAAACAGTTGGCTGTGGTGCATCGTTAGATGAAAACATACCCTTTTATTCAGTATATTATTAAATGTTCTCATATTTTACAACCAAGATGAAACGGTGTGTAACGTATTGCACAGAGCCACAATATTTGTACCGTGCTCACACCAAAAGTCCTATAGTTTATACACTCAAATGTCACTCTTATGTTAAAATATACCTGTGTCTTAGCATCACAAGTAAATGTCACTGATATTAGTGCTCCACGTCTACCAACCATCTGATAGTGGCTTTGCAAGGAAAGGCCTCAATTTGAAGCTATAACAAATACGACTCCAGGTAGATTAGCTGGATCAATTCCTGCTCTGTACAGTCAATAATGTTACTGGACTTTCAGGGTAACACATGATAAGATAACACATTATTGTTTGCAATACATCAGGATATTAACAGGATATACAATCGGTAAATGTTTTATATGAAATATTACAAGAGACAGTTGGCTGTGTTGCATCATTAGACAAAAACATACCCTTTTATTCAGTATATTATTAATTGTTTTCATAATGGCAGAACCACAATATTTGTAGCATGCTCACACCAAAAATCCTATAGTTTGTACACTCTAATGTCACTCTTATGTTAAAATATACCTGTGTCTTAGCATCACAACTAAATGTAGACTATTAAGACCGTTGTGTCTTGGCCAGATATAATTTCCTCATTTCCACTTACAGATAGAAAGCTCAACTTCTGCTTATTTAAAAAGATGTGGTCCACTCGAAAACACCGGTGTAGCTTATGTACTTTCCTGTGACGTGGTGTTGTTTTTTGAGGGTGTTGTTCTGGCAGAAAATGTTCAGGTTTTTCCATTTCTTTTTTAGTTTTTTGGGGGTATTTTTTTTTTTACCTTTTTTTTTTATTAGGGAGTGCAGCAGAGAAATGACAGGAAATTGAGGGAAGAGAAGGAGGGAGATATGCAACAGTGTCATCAAAACACCCCGACGGTTCCTCTTTTTTTAAGTGAACAAGAGACCTAAATATTCTTTCAGTCTGTACTGTACTAGAGCAAATAGAGGATTAATTAGAGTAGCATTAGGATTAATTTTTCACATATAACAACACAGCATAAGGCTGACAGAGTGAATATTGATTTGAGGATAATTTCTTACAGAATTTAGCCGAGCATCAAGAGCCACACGATACATCACAAATAGGGCTGCACACGATTATTTCCATTGTCGATTAATCTGTAGAGTATTTTCTGGATTAATCGATTAGTTGTTTGGTCTATAAAATGTCAGAAAATGGTGAAAAATGTGTGTGTTCCCAAAGCCCAAGATGACGTCCTCAAATGTCTTGTTTTGTGTACAACTCAAGGACATTCAGTTTAGAAAATATCAGAAAATATTCACATTTAAGAAGCTGAAATCAGAGAATTTTGACTTTTGAAAAAAAAAAATACTCAAACCGATTAATTGATTATCAAAATAGTTGGCGATTAATTTAATAGCTGACAATTAATCAATTAATTGTGGTAGCTCTAATCACAAATTAAAGAAAAGCAATACAATTTTGTGCTTTTGTTCACAAATGGGATGTAAAAATATATAATGAAAACCTACTATGTCTCTAGGGGCCTTTTTAAAACAGGTCTGTGTGTACAGGATATAGCTCTGATAGGCACTTTGCACTGCATGAACACTTAAAGCGAAACGCTTAAAGTCAATACCAGCTGTCAGAGTGGTAACAAGACAGAGCATCTTTGGTGTTTCAGCCGCAGGTGGATGATACAGACCTGTAGGCTCAATCTCACGACTGAACTCTGCAGAAACAACTCTGACTGATACGTGGAGCTAATGATTAGATTGAAAGCTGAGTCACCTCCTCCATCTCCCCGCTCCTTTCAGACCATATTTGCTCAGCTGCCGTTCGAGCGTCAGCGCTCGGCCTTCACACATAATGAATTCCAAAGAATCCAGTCGGGCTGTGTCACTGTTGTTTCACGAACATGAAATGGTGATAATATATTTGCAGTCTGGTCTTGTATCTTTGTCTGCTTGCCTGTGTGTCCTAACGTTATCTGTCTGTTGTGTGGGTGTGATAGGAAACATGCTGGAGTGGTGTCTGCCCAAAGACATGGACCTGGAAGGAGTGGAGTTCAAAGCCATCGCCAGCGGCTCCCACCGAGTCACCACAGACTTCATGTAAGCACAATAGATGAAGTTGTTCACCTTCTTTACATCCTGAAGGACAAGTGGAGGAAGCTAATTCTCAGTATTAGGATGCGGCCCCATGTCTTCCTCCTGGCAGGACAAACAAAGTGTTGCCTGGCAAAAAAAAAAAAAAAAAGCCCAGCCATCTGGCAGTGCCTTTGCTTTTCATGACTCATGGCTTCGTCTGTCTCCCTCTCTCTCTTTCTCTCTCTCTCCCCTCCATCCATCCATCCATCCATCCATCCATCCCACAGCTACTTCCGCAAGGGCTGCTACTTTGGCCTGGCCTGCTTTGCCAACATGGCGGTGGAGAGCACAGTGGAGAGGGGGGCGAGGATGAAGTCGGTAGGGATCCTGTCTCCTTCCTACACCCTGCTCTACCGCTACATGAGCTTCCTGGAGCACCAGGTCAGGTAAGAGGAGCTGTTCAACAGAGGGGTCTGCTTGATGCGCATGGCGGGAGCCAGTATGTTCACTGAGCAGGCTTAGAATGATTTAGTCTATAAAATGTCACAAAATAGTGAAAAATGCACACAAATTGCTTGTTTTGTCCAACCAATCATATCACACAATCTTCCTCAGGAGATTAGGGAATTGCCAGACTGTTTTCTTTCCCAGGGCGTCAAATATCGACGCTTTGTCATGGCCGTCGGTGGTCAATACCGCTGCACAAGCCAACCTTGAGTGGCGGTAATGTGACAATTAACTACAATGTAAACCCATCATCCATGGCAACAGTAAACGCTCATGGAAAGTGCTGTGGTGACGTAGGTTAAAGAGCGAAAGAGACACACAGGGCGGGCGGGCGGGAGGGGAGGTGGACGGGTCCAACAAACACAAGGCTTTCATCCAGGAGACCGCTGATGGTGTCACATGCATCACGATTCACTTTCAGCTGATTGATCGTGTCCCATGTTCACAGCGTGAAGTCACATTTTCACTGTACAAATCGAGTCATTTTAAGACCAACCATGTTGGTTTTGTTGCCTAATCCTAAACAAGTGTTTTTGTTTAATTTTCGCAACATTAAGCGTGTTTACTGCGAGCAAAAGGTGACGTCATGAGAAAGCGTCAATATATGACGAGTTGGGATGAGGACATGTTGGAACAAGTAGATGTTCACATTTCCTTTTCTTCACCCGCCATGTTGCCTTAAAAGTTGAGATTGAAAGTAGGGCTGTCAATCGATTAAAATGTTAAATTGTGATTAATCGCATGATAGTAATAGTTAATCACGATTAATCCCAAATTACGAAGGTAAGAGACTTAACGTATTGCGAATGTATGTTTATATATATTATTGGAAATCGATAAAAACATGCCTGGAGGGAGGCGCCCAGGGGGCATCCTTACTAAATGCCCGAACCACCTCAGCTGGCTCCTTTCAATGCAAAGGAGTAGCAGCTCTACTCCGAGTCCCTCACGGATGACTGAGCTTCTCACCCTATCTCTGACAGAGACGCCCGCCACCCTCCTGAGAAAACCCATTTCGGCCGCTTGTACCCACGATCTAAAGAAATTAGTGGCGTTAAAACAAATTTGTGTTAACGCGTTATTATCGCAGTAACTTTGACAGCCCCTAATTGAAAGTCAACAACATTCAGTTTATAAAACAGAAGCAAAACCTCATTTGAGAAGCTGGAAACAGCAAATGTTTTGCTTGATAAATGACTTAACATGATTAATTGATCATCAAAATCTCCTTTTCACTCTTTAAGAGTTAATCCTGTGACACTACTACCACTACATCTTTACTACTACCACTAAGAGGTTTCAAGTAGGCAATATCAGTCCACAGGTAAGTTCACATACGGCCACTAGGGGCCACTAGTGGGCCGTTCTGACTCTCCTTAGCTGAGTTCTTCCTCTTCTTCTCTCTCTTCCCTCTTCTCAAATAGACCACTCTCACTCTTTCCGTGACTCCCGTTTTCTGTCCCTCAACAGCGCTACACTTCCATTATCCTTAAACCCCATTAATAGTGTTGCTGGTGTGGACAGGCCTGTGAACGTCACAGTGTTTCATCCCGAGATTTGTCACACCCCTGTCACACTTTCTCTTTGAACACAGATCCCCCTTTTCTCTCTGCTTTCCTCCCCGATCCTCCCCTCTTCCCCTCGTCCCTCTCCTCAGTTCCCACACTCCTGGCCTCGCCTGGCCTCCAGTCACGCAGAGCTCATGCTCCTTACTCATCATTCCCCACGTAGCTCGCTCCAGATTCCCCATCTGCTGAATATAAAGGGCTCTCTGTAGGTCATGAGGTGGTTAAGAGATATAGGAATCTCTCTCTCTCTCTCTCTTCTTCCCTCTATTTCTGTTTTTCAGTCAGTTATGTGTCCTCTCTTGACACTTGCAGCTATCCGAACTCATTAGTTTTACCGGGAAATGCTTATGATACTAACGAGGATAGGAATGATAAATGGAGATGAGGCTTGGCATAGAATAATTGCAACCTAAAATATGTATTTAACCGCTGGTAAAGCAGGTGGCACAGAAAAACAGCCAGAAAGTTCATCTACAGTGCTTTTGATAAGCTATTAATTTAGGTCATTTATCAAACATGTCAAATATTTACTGGTACAAAGTTTTGGACTGTTATTATATATATATTATTATTATATAATAACAGATTAACCACTAGTGGTGTAAGAAAATAGAGTTTTGTGATACTGCATTGATTCTCAAAAACAATATAAAATATAATATAATATAGTTTACATGCAAATATTAATTAAGTTAATACTTGAATTAATGTGTATGTGTCCTAGTAAACTGAAACTATGCTTGTATATTTGTGTAAATATTTTAATTTTAAAGTCTTGAATTTTCCTGTTTTAAAGTCGCTGAATATCTTTTTTTGATCGCCCCCTCGCTACAGGCTCCAGCTTCAGACCCCAGGCCACTACTCTCCTCTGGAGGCCTTCTATGAGGACAAGAGAGCACTGCTGCCCCCCAGTGTTGATGGTGTTGTTACTGCATGTCCAGCCAACGCCTGGGGAGCTGTAATCAACCACAACATGCACCCAGAGATGAAGGTAGGAAGGACCGTTCCACTTCTACAACTACGTCAGCTGGTGTTTATTACACTGTGTGACTCAGTAATAACCTTGTGTGCGTGTCTGTGTTTGCATACCTCTGGACCAGATCACCCACCCTGCAGGATGCATGTCCCAGTTCATACGCTTCTTTGGGGAGCAGATCATGGTGCTGTGGAAGCTGGCTCTCCTCCGCAGACGCATCCTCATCTTCTCCCCTCCACCTGTGGGCGTGGTCTGCTACAGAGGTGAGAAGGAATACACTTTTTAAAGGGACTGTATGTAAGTTTTTATAAGTATAAACATTTTTATGAGTGTTTTTACTGACAATGTGTGAACAGGATGTAACCTAATCTAAAAAATGAAAATCTGCCTACCAGCACCTTTAAAGGGACTGTTTGTAACTTTTTAATCGTATAAATGTAGCGGGTCGCCACACATGCGCACTCGCATATGCGCGTTCGCGTGTGGCCGCTGCCTCTACTCCTCTGCCTGCCTGCCTTCACTCAGACAGAGCGCGTGTTCTCGCTCAGCTCGCTCCACCTCTAGACGTGAACACACGCTCACTCCACACTGCAGAAGAGTTAGTAGCTCTGAGAATATCTAGTGAATGTACAGTGGACGTTTGTGCAGAAATAACTGCTGCAGCTCCTCCAGACCAACAGAGGTTTCCCGTGTCTTGTGAAGTGACGGGGCTCCGCAGCGAGAAATGTTATCGTCTCCGACCGGGTGCTGGTGTCTCCCCTGTTCCCTCCAACCGCGGTCGGGAGGCTGAAGCAGGAAAAGCCAACACTAGGATCAGCAGTGATTCATGGAGAGACCTTCATCTGGTCAGCTAACATTACTGCCAAGCAGCTGAAATATAGAGTGATGTTGTGGTTTTATCTGACGTGTGTCTCCTCACTGTTTTGAGTGATGCTCGTTCAGGTATATTTAGAGCGAGCAAGCGCGAGCTCGACGCTGACTTTCGCTGATTTCACGGCCACAGGTGTTGCTGTTAAGAAGCATTTCTGAAAGTTACAAATAGTCCCTTTAAAGCTCATACTGAATGGACAGATATGAGAGTGGTATTCTCAATTATCTCTTGGCAAGATAGCAAAATGTTGTATTTCACAAAATGTCAAAATATTCATCAAAAGAAAATAATTATTTTCATGTTTTTACTTTTTAAAAGATTAGACTATCTGCCTTTTACTAATTTATTGTATGAGTCTGGTGGATTTTACTTGCAGTGTCTCTCCAGCTGTATCAGTGTTGGACGTCATGCACACACTCACATCCTGTGTCGCTCTCCTTCTCTCCCACACTCATGCATCATTTTTTTTCTAATGTCACCCTCCGCCCCCTCTTCCCCTCTCAGTGTACTGCTGCTGTTGCCTGGCAAACATCTCCATCCCCGGGATCGGCTCGACCGTGCCCGAGTTCCGCCCCTTCTTCTACGTTAACGTGGCCGACATCAGCGCCCTGGAGAACGAGCTCTCCTACGTGGCGTGTAAGTGGGTGCTCGAAACACATGTTGACATTTTGTGAAAAGCCCCACTGTGAAAAAGGACTAGTTTGGTGTAATATGCATCTTTTGCAGGTACGATTAGTATCTTAGAGATGTGTTTGTATGTTTAGGTACTACTGAGAAGATCTTTGAGGAGAAGAAGGATCTGTACGACGTGTATGTAGACAATCAGAATGTAAAGACCTACAGGGACGGCCTGAAGCCTCTGCTCCGCCTCAGCACCGCAGACAGGGAGAAATATCGCAAACTCACTGAACAGAGGTAAGGTAACACTGCTAACAACAGGACTAATGCTTACACTTCATAAGAATTACCAGTGTGGGAATTAAAAGGGACATATTGAGAGTATCTAAGTTTGTCCAAACCGATATATCTCAACAAATATGAAATTTAAGCTGGTTGCAATCTGCAACCTCACCACTAGATGCCGCCAGATCCTACACGCTGCACCTTTAAGTACAGCCTCACAAAGCTGCTAGCACCATGTGTACCACAAATACACATTACATATGTTGGTATACTGTAGATCACGAATCGAGCACTCTCTCTCTCCTGTAGGTTTTCAAAGGAACGGCTAGAAATAAAGTCTGTCTTTGTGTGTTTGTAGGCAAATGTTGCTGTACTCCCAGGAGGAGAATGGAGACTGTGTGTCCAGCGAAGAGGATCTCTTTATTCTGTAAGTACAACATGATTCATTTAACCAGCCAGCGGAGTGAGAACTACTGATTAACCACTGTACTGTACTGCAGAGCAGACACAAGTTGATCTTTTCATGAAGGGACCGGTCAGCACAGTGGCTGCTTAGAATAAATTGAATCAAAGAGGTAATGAGCCTGACAGAATCTCTCCCGACCTTTCTCCTCCTCTCACAGTAACTGTTGTAATTACATCTCACAAAGGAGGTTTTGTGCTTTTTTTCCATCTTAAGGGGGGACAAATGAAGGGAAAAGGTCAGCTTTGTGTCGGTCAGCTGAGCCATAATTGATAAATTCTTTTAGAAAAAATCATAAACTAGTCACCCTTCCTTCTTGACTCATCCAGGTTTTTCCTGGAGCAGAACAACAGGATTTTCCAGACCCTCAGCGAGGTGGCAGGGAGCCCCGATCCCACGCTGACCCAGGAGAGCGTGAGGGCCATGGGTCTGGATCCCCACGGAGACAGGCTCTTCCTGCTCCACCTGCTGGAGATCTACGGCTACGACACCCTGCTGGTGTCGGAGCAACTGTGCTGCAGTTGAGAGATTATGGACGGCTGGCTTTCCGCCTTTCATCACTGCTGGGTTTTAAAAAAAGGGGGGGTTGATTTGCCTCACGCAAAAACGTCAAGTGCTGCACTACTGGCTTCTTGGGAGTCTTCAGGACTGTTTGGATTTCCTCTGGTAGAACTTTTTTTGTTGTATATCCCCCCTGTGCTTCTTTTGTTCGCCGTGGTTCTGCTCCCTGCAAGAACAACAACAGTCTCCTTTATTATAAGCAAGAGTAATGTGGTCAGTTCTACTTGATAAGGCCTCACATGGAGGCTTGAGATGCATTACTCACCCTTGGCGGACTAAAAGTGATTCTCTGGATCAGATATTTCAACACTGAGCCGTGTTTAAGAGCCACGGACGGCCGGTCCAAACCCAAGATGAAGACCAAATAAAGTGGCCTGAACTGTACTTGGACATCAAGTTGAATGAGAGACTTCCTCCGAGATAAAGCCAGGGATTTGGAGATTTTCAGTGAACCAAACGTGTTCTGAGGATTGATGTATGAAAGTGAAAAAGAGAGGTAGCCGTCCTGTAAATAATTTTTCCCCCTTTGTGTATAATGTGTCAGCGTATGTGTGATATGGGGGTACGCCTCTCTGCCAGTGTTGCTTTCCTTGTATCAAGTGCTGGATTCGAACATCTCATTTTTAAGCCTCTATGTCCAAATCAGGGGCCTCCTTTCTTGAATTAATGTCGCTACTAAGCAGGTCAAACCACTTTTGTCTTCATGAGCCATGTCTGTAAAGCACTACTGTTTAACTGGCACTTAAATGACCAGTTTTGCCATTTAATGTTAAGACTAATTATTTTTTTTTGGCCCTGAGCTAAGACCAAAATCAGATTTTCTAAATGATGTCCAACAGGCGAGGGGCGACGTCCACGTGGACATAGAGGCTAATTTCAAATGGCTTATTTGCACCCGTGCTGTCAGCTGGGCCTGCAGCTCAGACAGAGGAATGCACTGTTACACAAAGACCACTGTTAAGGTCTTTAATGCTTTTCTCAAAATGTCCAGTTGTGTTCTGCAGCTCTAGTATCAAGACAAAGACAAGCCTTCAGGGGGTCGATTTCACAACTTCAGATGATTCTCTCAGTTCAGAGACACTGAGTTGGTTTATTTAACAGCTACCGTCTGCAATAGAGCATAGAGAATCAAGTTAAGACACAGTACTATAACTTCTAATAATGTACATTTTGAAGCACGCCATAGCAGCGTATGCTTTTGGCTTCGCCAACAGAGTGGTTGCACTTGTTGATATCTTATGTGCATTGCTGTTGATACATGAGGTAATGCTTACGTGACACAAAATAAACAAGGTTCTTGGTTATTCGGAGAACCTTAAAGCTGCATTAATTAAACTTTGGCCACGAGACGGCAAAATAACAAAAAAATTACACACAGCTAACACATCAGTGGCTTGTTAAAGGTGCTCTCTACAATATTCATAGCATTAACAAAGCAGTAAACAACTATAGAGGAGTAATGTCTACATGAGCAGAGAACGAAGTCGCTCTCTGTGTATGTTGTAATCTGAGCGTCTCTTCTCTTTATTGACAAAGCTGGGTGTGTGTTTTAAGTGCATGTTAGCGCGCCCCACTGACTAGCTCAGGACCACCGCTCTGCACTGCTCTCATACGGCAGTTACAGCTGATAACGCTGTCCCGACCGATGGCGCCGTTGCGGAAGACTAGCACACGCCCTCTGGTTAACAATGTAAGCTCTGTCAGTACTGTTGCCGTAGTTTCCACCAAAGAACGTATATTGCTTAAGAAGTGAAATTAAATTGTTTGTTCCATTGCGACATCAGCGCCCAGCAGCAGAGCTACGCTTCCGCCATTTTGGACTGAAAGCGACAACCTGACACCAGTAAAACATCCGCCTAAAAAAGCGCAGTATAAAAGTAAAACAAAATTATTTCTATTCTATTGTCACATTCGACCAAAATGACCTGTGTTGAATAATACAATTTTATAAATATAATAAGCGTTTTCCGTCCAAAATGAGCCGTCGCCATGCTGAGAGCCGTGCGGAGGCAACAGAAAAGCTCCCAATCTTGAATTTAGCACCTTTAAGTTTAAACAATGGCCTAATAACACATCCAGCGAACACAAAGAAACATTAGCATTCACATGGCGTCGGGTTTTGTTTCTTTTAGCTCCAAGTTGGGTCTCCTCCAACTCTAATAGCTTTTAGCTGCTAGCTGTTCAACTTTCTTCTCTAGCTAGCTGCTAACTTTGTAGGTCTCCTGTTTAGTGCTGGATAGGTAGCATACAGTCAGTTAATAACAGTCTTCTGATGCTGTAAACGTGGTTGATGAGAGTAAGTGAGATTGCAGCCATACAGTTAAATGCTTCATAAAACCATAACTAGCTAAGAGGCTTAAATAGCTCCATGGAGCTGCAGAGATTAGCGATAATTCTCTGCGAATTTGTCAGCGACCGCTTTCACATTCCATGTAGTCATCTGTTCATATATAAAAAAATAAAAACACTCATTAATGCAGCTTTAAGCAATTTTTCCCCTTTGATGGGACAGTAATGATTCAGCCCGCATACCTCCATCGATCAGGTAAAGTTTGGAAATTTTGTGTGGAACAGCAACGTTTCGAGGAATTTCTTTTAGACCGACCAACATTACATAACTGCAACGTGAAAATACATGTGCTGAAAAAGATGAATTCTATTGAAATGTCATTTTAAAGTCAGTCATATTGCTAACCTGGTGCTTTTTCCACACACACACACGCAATATGATGTACTCCTACAACAAAGTAATGGTTATTATTCTGTCATTTTATGTTTTACAGTGATCATTTATTTTTTTTAAATGTATTGTTTATTTAGTTTATTTAGCTGTTAATCATTTTGAGTGTAAATATTCAATTGCTGTAACATCATCTGTGAAGAAATGGGGTCAGTTGAATGTGTTTTATAAGGCAATTATGATCCCACAGAGCCTCCTGTGTATCACTGAAACCCTCATGCAATTTTGTGTTCAACCGTCCGCTGTAAGAAATCAACTTCGAGCATATTTTCACCCCCACATCGCATGGCACCTTAGACCACATGTACAGAGCTAAAGCAACCATGTTTGTAGTTGAAGGGATAGTCCGACTCATGTTAAAACACCTTCACTTTATTTATTTTACTGTAAAACCATTTCAGAAATAAAGTGCATCGCCACTTGGGAAGGAAAAACACAGTTCTCAGTCTGAATATTGTTATTAACAACTTTTACATTCCTGATTCTAGATTTCATTCATTTTATAAAATGTCCAGTTCAAAGCTTAATGGATTTTCGTCTTGTTGTTGTGGCCGTCTTCTCAAACATTCAGTAGTGGTATTCCTGGTGTCCACTGATGATAAAGTCCTCACCACTAGAGACGCTTCCATCACTGACGTTACCATTAATGCTACATCTGGAGCCATTGGTGATGATGTCATAGCCGCTGAGCGTGCACTGCCTGACGGTCGCAGCATCTTTCAGAGCAGTCAGCCAGCTCTGTTTGAGGTCCGAGCCGGCGCAGTAGAAAGTGTGGGTGCTTTTAGATTGTCTTAAACAGAAACAAGGCTGACCCTGGAGATCCTCGGGGGAATCCTCCACACTGCTGCCCAGTAGAGGGATACTGGACACGGGCTTCACATCCTGGAGATATGGAGGAGGGCGGGCGTGAATGAAAGGGATAGAAAAGCAGGTGGTGGATGCAAAAGGTTGAAGCTGTCTGCATGGCAAGATTGTGTATGAAACAACATTTTTGTCTTCACAAATCCCACAGTGGGGTTGCAACAGAATAGCGTGCTCTCCTTTCTTGTTCCTCACTTTAAGTTGCTCTGGTGTACTTAGAGGACAAAAATGTCTGCGTCAAAGAAAATGCCATGAAATTATATACTAATATAATTTTACACTTTCACTGGGGTTAAACCAACTTCAGTCCTGATCATAACTACCAAATCTTTACTCATTTTTCAAACATTTTAACCCTTTAAAAAGGTACTATATGTAACAATTTACATGTATTAATTGCTTTGTATTGCCAACGTGTGAACAGATTGTAATGCAACTTAAAAACTGAGACCTTCCCCGACTTTCTCGGATGTCAATATCAGCCCGTGGACTGATTTCTATGTAAAGAACTCGGGACGGTTTTACTTCGTAACCTTAGTTGATGAAGTCATTTGCAAATGGCAAGCTATTTGGTATCATGGAGATTGGACATTGCAGATAGGAATGGTGATTTATGATTGTAATGTAATGTCACGTCACTGGTTTGGCTGATGCCCAGGATGATCGCTCGCGCCTACGTAGTGCGAGCGAATGAAAATGATGTGAATTGTACATTATGGTCCTCACATTCACCAGATTTCAACCCAAGTGAACACCTACGGTAGATTTTTGTTTGACGTGTTTGGCGGCACTCTCCACCACCATCACAGGACACTTTATATTGGTTTGTTCTTTAATTTGTCACCAATAGTATCTGTGTATGTAGCCAGACACTTTGGGAAAGTAATGTTACACTAAAACAAAGCCAAAGGGCATTTGCTGTAGGTCCAGATTTAATGCAGCTGAAGATGGATTCAAAGCATGAGGACTTTAAAAGAATATTGTAGTTTTCTGTGGATATGTAAAATGTTTTGAGTATCATTAGGAATCATTCCTAAAAGAAGCAGGAGTGGCATTAATCTAACCTTTTTAAAAAGTCAGAATCTGTTTGTGTAGTTGATTGCACAACTTCACAATTTCAACAGGGTTTCCCTTTTTTTTTCCATGACAGAGCGTGACTGCAGACGGTGACTGTCGTGTTGTGTGTTTGAGGGGGAGAGACTGTGGTGACATCTGTCTATGACAACATCACATGCATATCCTATAGAGACAAGCCCACCCGAATAACAGTGCCATACAAACAGAAACGAAGTGTGTGGCCATCAATACTCCAATGGTTGCATTGTTACATTATTCTTCATCACAGAGATCCTACCTGAGGAGCAGTGTACAGTTGGAGGACCGGAGGTTCAGTCATGGTGATAACAGACCATACGTGTTGCCAGGTGTTGGGGTTGTCACCATACAGCAGGAAGCCACTCATTACGCCATCACTAGACACCGCAGATACCTCCGACTGGGACAAAGGAGAAAACACAACGCTGTTAAAGACTTATGTCCATGTTATGTTGTATTTTATGTTCCCAAAAAAACACTAGACTCACCTCCAGTGTCCTCCTCTTCTTTCCCTCCACCCTCTCGGTCAGGATGGAGTAGCAGGCTTTACACACTTTGTTCAGTTTGTTGCCGTCGTACTCTAAAGCCACTTTATTGTCTGAACACTTCCAGCACACCACCTGGGGGAGCAGAGAAACCATCACTGCTATCTTGTACCTAAAAAGAGCTTTTCTCTGTTTATTGGCGCGTTCAGTACAAAGACGTTAAACTCGTCACTCACGCAGCCACAGGCTCTGCAGTGATGTCTTCTCCTGGTGAGTGCGTTGAAAGGCTCCTGGCATTTCATGCACACGCTCACCTCGTTGTCCCTGATCCAGCGAGGGGCGCGTCGGCCGAGTTCCTCGGACTGTTAAAACACTCGCACGTCAGCTGGGATGTTTTGGAGTCTTTGCATAATTTTTCTGAATAGATTATAAATACATACTTCCGAAATATTATCAAACTTACTGGTTCTTCTACATTCAGCTCCTTAGAAGCCAATTTGAAGGTTTCATTTTTCTTCTGAAACACATCAATGGCTCGCTGAATTACCTGGAAATAAAACTTGTTTTTAGAAAACTCCCTTCTCTAAATTCATGTAATATTTAAAACACTGAACAATAAAAATACCCCGGTACCTTAATCCACTCATCTCTGTCTTGTTCAGAGCTTGAAAAAACAAATTAACACATTTAATGTAATGTACTTTCTGTAAATGTACTGAAATTCAATAACACGATTATGTTCACAGACGACAACATGTTGAGTAATTTAACACTTTTACTGCACACACACACACACACACACACACCTGGTCTGCAGCTCAAGGGTCTTCTCCTTTCCAGACACCTGGAAGGTGTATGGGTAGTCTTCATTGGTGGTCTGCTGCACCTCCATGCCATCCACTCCGATCCTGCAGCGGACAGTGAACCGCTGCCCAACGAGGCTGAACTTTGGATTGCAGCACAGCAGGAAGTTGTTGAACTGTGGAGAAAAACATCATAAAAAATACAAGGTTACTTTTATGAACTGTGATTAGGGCTGTCAATCGATTAAAATATTTAATCGCATGATAGTCCACAGTTAATCGCGATTAATCGGCCCGTCGGATTTTTAAGAGGTTAATTGAAATAGAGAGGTGGCTATATGCACATTCAGAAGGTTTTTTGGCTGATATATGGATCATTGTCTAACAAAGATGTTGGTGTGTCTGCATCCGTTTCTAACCAGGAATAGGTGCCTCTCCATGGCGGATGCGTTCCTGGCAGCGAGCTTGAACAGACGACCTTCCCTGAGGAACTCGTTGGTCGGGTTGACCACCTCCTCCTCTCCGACCATCTCGTAGATCTCCAGCAGCCGCTTCAGGCTCTCCTACAGGGAAGGAATGAGAAACACTAAAACACATCGGTTTGCACAATTATAATAACATAACAATAATAATAATAATAATAATAATAACAGGATCACGTTTGAATATAATACCGTTAATGTGTTGTGTGAAAGTGATGATATCTTACGTAGCACAATGGTAAATGGTGTGTAATGGTAACGTACAGCTTTGTGGATGGCGCTGTTTGAGTGGATGGCTGCCATGGAAATGGTCTGCAAGGACTCTGCAGGAAGAGACAAGGAAGAGGTTCATTCTGCTCGTTACAGACACAACAAACCATCAGAGACAGACGGGCACTTAATGAGGGGAAAAAGGGGACCATCTAGTAATAATGGTCCAGCATACGTACTGTGAGCAAGATCATAATCTGGGTTATCCTTGGGCAGTTTCTTCAGGTAATCCCTGAGCAGCATCTCGTAACGTGGAACCCTCTGGACCGGTTCCAACATGTGGTGCTGCAGGGTCAGGCTGCCACACACCTCCTGACTCTGAACACATAATTAACATCACACTCAGACCTCCGTACTTTTATGTGCATAGTACTGCACGTACCCTACTGAGTATGCATTACCTGTATGTCCTGGACGATGTTTCTGAAGGCAGAGGAGCGTTCGGTCCAGGTCCTCACCAGCTCCATGGCCTGGTCAAAGTTGCTGACGTAGTCTGCGTACATCCTCAGGAAGGGTGCGTGTTGCAGCAGAACCGTACCCAGGCCCGGGCTCTCACACCTACACGTAGAGGGTAAAGTGTTGACAGAAAATAATATGAGAAATGCAAGTAATCGTATTTAATGTTTTGGTAGCAGGTCCTGACGTCTACTACACAAAGAATAAACATTCAGCATCTTCCCCGCTGAAAAACTTAATTCTGAGAAAACAACCTTTTAAAGATATGGATACAAGAATTATATTCATCCTGCTACCACAAACAGCTGCGGCATCACCAGTAAACCTCACCGCTATCATGTTTAAACAACGAGACAGCATGTCTTGGAAGTGTACCAAGTAATGCGAGCGTCACATAGCAAGATGATTTTCATGCACAACTTTTCCATGCTGTAACGGGCAGAACGGGTCTGAATGTAGTCTGTGTTTATGACGTGAACACCCACCAGTGGCTGATGCAGCTCTTTAGGTCAGGCAGCAGGAACTGGCTGTGGAAGGAGTAGATGGAGGAAATGTTGGAGAAGATATTTCTTATCACGTCGGGAGGAAACGAGCCTCGGCCCGCCTCTTCTGTTAGGCGTGAGCAGAATACCTGTGATGGGAATTAAGAGAGGCACGACATACTCACAATGAATTTCACACTAGATCCAACACAAGAAATGTAAACAAGCATTTTTGTGGAGGAAGCCACAAACAGATGACCACGCTGACCTGGTCCAGCAGGTGCAGACGAGCCACGTAGTGTCTCTCCGTCTGCAGCAGTTCATTGGCTATATTGTACAACTTCTGCTCAGTGTTCTCTTCATCTTTTGTCTCTCCTCCTCCTCCTCCTCCTCCTCCTCCTCTCTCCTTCCTCGTCTCCTCATCACTTTGTTCACCTTTAGACTCCTTCTGAATCCCGTCATCTTCTGTAGTCGCCTCGTTCCACTGGCAGGAGGACTTGGAGCCGTATCGTACACGTATCTTGCCTTCTTCCATTTTATCATTTATTCCCTTCCCATTTACCACCGTGCAATCTCTCCCCTTCGCTACGCCATTCATTTGTCCTGGAGAACGCTCTTTTTTTCCGATGCTCGATAGATGGGTTTCACTCGCGGCATGATTAAGTCTGTGGTGAACCGGTGCTTTGATGGTGATGGCTGGCACGGTGCAGTTGGGGGATTGCAGCGGTTTCAGTGGAGAGCATTCACCTTTTTCGGTGGGAATCCTGCAGAAATAAAGTGTATCTATCATTGAAAGTGATATTGAGAAATGACTGGATGGTGATATACATGCTACGGGAAGGTATACAGACAATCATGGTGCAGAAACAGACCAAAAATAAAAAAATCAAACCTGCTCTCGTCCATGTAAACAATCAAGTCTGGCACGCTCAAAGACTTCCCCGCTCTCTTGTCTTGTCCGTCTGTCTTGCTGCCTGGGATTCTGTGAAGTCCGAGCCAGGATCTAGAGTTCTTGGCGGGGCTGTAGCTCCCTATCCTCCCCGTTACGGGGCTGGGGGTCCGCAGTAATCCTCCGAGAGGGCTGAGATTCCTCGGGGACAGTTTAGCAGGGCTGTGCCCTCCTTCCCTCGATGGGCTACGGCTCTGAATGCCTCTTTTGCCCGGACTTGGAGATCCTAAAAGTGGACTGCTTGTAATGTAAGAAACCTGAGTGTGTTTGACAGGGCTGGCATGTGCTCCATTCAAAAAACTGTTACTTCCTCTTCTGATTGGACTAGGGGAGCCTAGACAGTTCTGCGCTGGGCTGACACAGGAAACAGAAACTCCATAAGCTCTGGTAGGACTCTGGTCTTGCTCTGTGCCATTAACTGGTTGAGGTAGTGATTTTCCTGTAGTGGGACTGAGGGCTTGAGCTTCTCCTACCCTCAGAGGACTCTGGAGGTGAGCTGGTTTAGGAGGTACTGCAAAGAGATATACTTTATGATTATAGTACAATGTCTTGCAGGTACTGTGTAGTCCACAACTTAGAGTAATAGACTTGCATAGGTAGCATTTATTTTTCAGGTTATGCATGTAGGCTGCTGGACTACCTTGAGGTTTGAGAGGTGATCTTTTAGTTGGGCTTCTTTCGTTGTCTTCCTCTGCACCAGGTTTAGTGTTTGGTTCTGATCCACAGTCTCTGTCACAAGCCTGGCCACTGCTGTACGAGCCGTACACTCCACTGCTGCTCACTACTACAAGAAATACAGTTACTATAAACACATTTTTCCCCACACTGCATGGCAATGTTTTCTGTATACAGTACTTCTTTCGTACATTACTGAGGTTTTATCATAGTTATACCGGGTGAAATATCTAAAATGCAAAATGTTAAAGAGGACCTTTAATGCTTTTGTGCTTTTTTCCCTTTCCTTTAGTGTGTTGTTTAGTTTTTTGTGCAAAGTTACAAAGCCCAAAGTCCACGCCAAAGAAACACTGCTCCTGAACTGCCTGAAACACCTCGCTTGAAGTCCCGCCTTTTCTTCCCGTAACATAGTGATGTCACCAAGTAACACATTAGCATAATACCTGCTTAGCAGCTAGTTTGACACACCCTTAGACAAAGCTAGTTAGAGCAGAGCTGGAGCGGAGTCCGAGGAGTTTGGCTCGGTTGACCAATCACAACGTAGTGGGCCAGCTGACCAATCAGAGGTGCTGCAGCACAGCCGGCATGAGAAAAGTAAAGCGTTTTTTTGAACATTAAAGCATGTTCAACAGGTCCTCTTAAGTGCAAAAATCTAAATGTCTTGCAAAATCATTGTACAAAACATTTCCAACTAAAATAAAATGAACTATCTTTGAACTTTGAGGACCTATCATGGAGCGTCCTTAGAAACGACATACAACATTTGATGATTCAGAGGTCCTGTTCCTCTTGAGCCTTCAACTGCTAACAAATACACGCACGTGGAAAAAGTGACATTACTGCAGTGTTGCTAATCCCTTGGTTGTGTACTGTTATTGGGAGTTTCTTCTGCACTTATTAGGGCTGCAACGATTATTTTAATTGTTGATTAATCTGTTGATTATTTTCTCGATTAACCGATTAGTTGTTTGGTCTACAAAATGTCAGAAAATGGTGAAAAAAAACCGCCCAAGATGACGTCCTCAATTGTCTTGTTTTATCCACAACTCAAAGATATTCAGTTTACGGCCATAGAGGAGTAAAGAAATCAGAAAATATTCACATTTAAGTAGCTGGAATCAGAGAATTTTTACCTTTTTTTTCCTCTTATAAAATGACTGAAACCGATTAATTGATTATCAAAATAGCTGGCAATTAATTTAATAGTTGACAGCTAATTGATTAATTGCTGCAGCTCCAAACATTATCTTGCATCTTGTACTTCTATAAGCACTGCAGGTTGTTGCCGTACAGTACTATGCCCATCTATTGCTGTATTGTTTTCTATAATATCCTGCATGCTCAATCTCGAACCAAAGACTAAATCAGTTAGTTTCTAATTATTAATTAGTCCAAATGTACAGAATGTTCCATGTGAGGATTACTTGTTGTCTAAAATCAAAGATGAAATGGGTTATTCTTGGTTTACGCTGGTTTTTGTATTTGATCTAACACGGATCCTCACACAAAAAAAAACAAGTATGCATGTCAAACACATCATAGTACTCACTGCGGTTTCATCACTCTCTGAAATCTGACATCCTTACTTCACAACAACAATTTACTACTTTCAAAATTGTGTAACATTTTGTTTTCTTACCTGCAGTTTATGTCCAAACTTATGTAATTCTCCATAACTTGCATAACAAAGTCAAGCTTTTTGCTGTTCACTCTCGTCTCTGCTGAAGTGTGACAGATTCGTTGGTCATGTGGAACGGGCTATACTTTCTCAATACTTCTGCTTTCTCACTTCTCTCTTTTCTCCAACTTTTAACCCGTTTTACGAGTTATCTCAAAGTCTCAGAGGCAACATTCAGCACTTTTCGGAATAAATAGAGTACTATCACTCCCACGGAATCTCGTAGTTGTTAGACAGCACTGATGGGGATGCTGATGGTGGAGGTGGAAGTGGAGCACAAAAACTACAAAGAGAAAGATGCACATTGGAGGCTACAGCTATAGGTGACTGCTTTTTTTAAATATTCAAAAGCCTCTACCGTTTGAGTTTGGTCATTTTAAAAGAACTGAGTCCGGCTGAAGAGATACTGTAAAATAAAAAAAATAAAAAATAGGCTTGAGTTAATTTAATATAACACGCTTTCATGTTCTTAATCCACAGGTCACTACTCCCGGCCAAGAAATAGTCCCCCCCCATAAAACTACAACATGCGACTACAACATTAAAGGTGCAAAATGCGAGATTGGGAGCATTTCTATTGCCTCCGCACGGCTCTCAACATGACGGCTCGTATCCAACGGTGCTAACTAGGGACGACGCAATACCAGAAATTTAGTACCAGTACCAGTGAAATACTACGATTCTTGATACCCAATTCAATACAATAGTAAAAACAAAACATTAAATCCCATGTACTTCAACGTACACTCCTTTATGACCGTTTGCATACTAGTTTTTGAGAATGCATCATTAATCCCTGAAGATGTGCCTCAAGTTTCTCGTCAAAACTACATTTTATAAGATTACATTTGAACACATCATGATAACGTTATAATTTACCTCCGCCCACTACACAATTTTTTTTTTTACTGAATAGAGCTTGAATGCATCATAATGTAACTCAATGCAACCTCCCGTATGTTAGCTGTTAGCTCCGTTGTTTAGCCAAGCAGGACCGGCTGCCCGCCGGCTGCTAACAGCTGATGTTAACTAGCTCTCCTTCTGCTGATTTCAACACAGATTTGTTGTTCGCAATGTAGCATTATCAGGGAAATGTTCTATCGTCCCCGGGACGACGTCTTGAGCCCTGGTCTTCGGTAACTGTGGTACTTTAGAAGTACCACAGAAGTACCGAATACGTCACATTTTTGAGAGTGGTATCAATCTTCTCATTTGCTCTCTGCAAAAAAAAGAAGTGTCTTTCCTCAAATGTCAAACTATTCCTTTAATGTTTTCAACTATTTGAACTAAATCCAAAAAGCACTACTGTGTGTATCAATTTCTAACCTCTAATTTGTTAAAAAAAAAAAAAAAAAAAAGGCAGAGTGAAGTTTTGAGATGTCTTCTCTCAAAGTTTTAACACCCCTCTTGCAAAAAAACTGGCACTTATTTTCATCTGAAAATGTAATTAATGGCCTTACTTTGCATGTTTTGTATGGCTGCTTGTTTCAACAAAGCTCAACCAAAGTGCATTATAGGTCGGAGAGATGGATGACACTATTGAATCTTGCATCTGACAGTACCATTGGAGCAAACATACTTCTCTAATCTAAACAGATAGCTCGGCCTCAATGGGGGGAACAGAACGGCTTTGTGTGTGTGTGTGTATATGTGTGTCTGTATATGTGTGTGTGCGTGTGTGTGTGTCTGAGAGGGATTGACAAATGCCGGTGGTCTCAAGACATGCAGGCAAAGTCCAGGCTGAATCAGGGGAAAGAGATTTCACAGCAGTAATCCAAATAAGATAAGAGGCTAACAGGCCAACTGTGCAAAATAAACATGCATGCACACCAAGTGCAATACATACCATGGCATTATATTAACAAGCTGACTAGGGAACATAACTGAAAAAAAGCATTACTGATGTATACCAACACAACAAGGCTGGCAGCTTCCTTTATCACCCTTTTTACAGGGCAGTTTGAGCCTTGATAATCTGTTTGGTGTGACAGCAGACACATTGGAAAATATTCAGACAATATTTTGATAGTGTTTGCAAACAATAACCACTCATATGCATTCTTAGGTTTGCACACAAATTCAACTAAAACTCACCAGCCTGGTCACTTTTTATGCACTTTAGCAATGCAGTTTGGCCTTTGCTATGGAGCCTATACTGAATGTGCACAATATTAGAGCCAATATAAGCCAAAAAACTCCATTATTAATCTGTTTTGCATCATTATTTTGATTAGAATAGAGAAAAAGCTCCACTTAAATGAAAGGTATCTCACCTGTGTGTGAGGAGAGGCTGTCCACTGTAGCACCTTTGACCTTCCTCCTGACTGCCACTCTTCTGAACTCCTCTGTCTCTCGGCTGTTCAGAGTCAAACTATTCCTCTTTTTCAGGTCAAACATTGTTACAAAGTACAACTTCCACCGCCTGCTGTTTCTGCAGAAAAAAAAATTGGGAAATTGTTATCAGAAAGAGAGAGAGAGAGAGAGAGAAAGGGGAGCGACGCGCAACTATTTCACGTGTTCAATCAATGCCACTATCCTCTCTGCTGTTGTTTGACAAGCCCCGCCCCCAGACAAGCCCACCTGAGGCACTGACCAATAAGATGGCAGAGACCAATAGCACTGACCAATCAGATGGCGAGGACTAATTGCACCGACCAATCAGATTCCACTGACCAATTAGATGGCGCACAGTCAGTTGAATCTGGAAAATCAATGAGACTGATGAGATCTGGAGCAGTTTAACACTTAAACTCTGATTGAAAACAAATATTGTTATCTCTCCATGAGCATGCATTATTACAGTGGAACTAATATCACTGTTTATTTTTATTTGTTATTTAGACTCATGTCATTTTTACTTTGGTACTACGTAAAAGTGTAATTTAATTTAATTTAAAAAATGCAATCTGAATCAATTTCTTACTTGAACTTTAAAGAAGGAAAAACGACTTATTCCTCAATGAATAAATTAATAAAAAACATAAAAACTCTGAATAAATTTAAAAAATGCAATAATTGAATAAAGCAATACATAAATAAATATAATCTAAAATAAATAAATAACACATAAATAAATGGCAAAACACATGAACATTGGTGGTTAAAAAGCAAAATAAATAAGTAAATGTTTCTTAAATTATTTCTACAACTCTATATTTCCTGCTGAGCTGAAGCATCCTGAAATTCAGGGAGAAAATTATTGAAGCATTATTTATTATTTGTTCTAAATAGGAGGCATTGAGCCTCTCCTTACTGAGGAGATGGCTGAATATGTTCATCGTCCATACCTGCAGAGTCTGCACCCTCCCTGTCCAGTCCATCTGTTCTAGTTGGATTTAACTGGTTTGGCTGGTGGAGGTGAAGGTTGGATGTGAGGGATGTAGCAGTCTGCTGCCACCAGGAGGCACCACACTACATGAACTGAGCTCACTGAGGATTTGATGAGTAAAACTGCCTCTGGGGTGGATGCTGATCTGAGGACAGAACACAAGTATATTGAGGAACTGTCTGTTAGTTTTTCAGCACTGACACAAGTTGTTCTGTCACTTGCATCAAAATGTGACTGATTACTTAAAGCCTCTCTTAACATCTCGTTTTCAGTTCTCACCTGTTTCCAGGTACCAGAAGTCCCAGCAGCAGACCTGGTAAAATCCTCAATTAGGATAAAGTGATTCATCGAATTAAAAGAGTTGGTCTTTTCTGCATTAAATCAACTTTTGTTATGAATATAACTCGTCTGTTTCGTCAACATAAATATATGTAGGTAAGGACAGAGGACTGAGGGCTGCGGTGCTCGCTGTATGTGTATACGTAAGTGTGTGTTTGAGAGAGGAAGAGACAGACAGAGAGGAACAGAAGGTGGACTAGGAGTTATTAATGACTTACTCAGAACGCTACTTTGTCACCCGAACCTGTGTTATTTTCTGATAAGTTTACCCAAACTCACGCAACCCGCAGGTCAACCTGCTCATCACTACTACACAGCCACCACTGGACTAGTATGTTAACCTTCTAATAATATTAGAGTAGCCTAATCTCTATCTGCTACTGTGCAGAAATACCGGGTACACAACTACACATTGGTTTCACGCGGGTTGCAAAATCCGGTCTCCAAGCTGAAAACCCTGTGTTTTGTGTCCCATTCATCCTCCGACCTACGCCCCATATGGAGTTTCACACCATCTATACAACAGCGTCTGACTTCTTCTTTTGCTCCTGTCATAAATACTATGTCGCTAAAGGTCACTGTCGTCTTCTTTTTTACCTTCGTTTGGTGATCTACCATGTGAATAGATGATAAAACCTGCTAGTAGGCCCCTACTGACCCACATCTATGGAGCTTATAGCGACTGATAACACCTATTTAACAGCCTGACAACAGTCTAATCGGCTGAATTGAAACAATTTTTGATATACTGGAACTAGAATTAGAATCACCTTCAACGGCCAAGTATGAATAAAAGGATTTTATCTCAGTACTTCTCGTATAAACTGTGTCACGGACAAACATATGGTAACAGACAAATATACTGAATGCTTTTGTCTAGTTCTCTGCATTAAAAGACCTGTAAATCAATTTAGCAGTGGGAGTGGGAGGTTACAGTCCTCTGTTTTGAATTTTGAAGGCAGGGCAACCCCTCGTGTTTATATTTGGATCACAATTGCATCTTTAATGTCAGAGATTAATGTGGTCGCCGGGTCATGAATCAGATCTAAAATTCCATCAAAACATTCATCCAGCGTCATTACTGCGCCGATAAACAACTCAACCACCAGATAACCGTTGAAGTACGGAGCCATTTGTGATTTTATATGAAGTAATCGACGGATCTTGACACGATCCCCCGTCCTCTGTCAGGGTGTTTGGCGGATAATGGCTGCATTGTTTTTGGATTCATCAGCAAAAGCGGGCACTTGTTCTATTTTTGAAAAACCTTTTATGCCGGTGTTAACCATGCATGGGAGTATTGATGTCAGTGTCTGAGATGATTGGGTCACTGGTAATCAAACACAGGTTAATGCTGTGCGTCATACCTCCCCCCTTGATTTTCATTACGTTACCCCGAATAACCCCTGCAAGAAGACAATACTGTGATCACAAATATAAAGGATTTTTTTGTCTATGAAATAAAAGCACTGACTGTATTCAATATATGCAACATATTTTTTTAAATTTTCATTGATAAAAAGTGCTCTTGGAGGTTTTTGTGGATGCATTTCAATAGACTGTGACCATATTATGGAAATCACGCTGCTTTGGAAATTAATCAAGCTACTTTTACTTTAATTTAAAGCCAATTAAATGCCACAAACTCATATTAAATTGTTAAGATAATGCATAGATTACATGCAGTACAATACCTTAAATTGACATTTGTGAGGGGGAGCCCCGGAAAATGAAGGTTGACAGCCTCCATTATTGATAACATTAAGGGATCACAGTTAATTAACCTGACTATATTTATTGGACTGTAAATGCTAAGGGTTTTAATTAGCTATAATCACAAGTAAATACATACATATTGCACCTAAATTAATAATTTCACTGAAAAATCTGCTGTCAAAATGCACATTAAGTGTTCATTTTTCATTTTAATGTCTTTAACTACACCTTTGCATGATGCAAAATGAAGATATATGATATAAGAAACAACAACAACGTGTAAAAACAACATATAGATATCACTGATCAACTCATAACTCCCCGTGAGCAACCTCTAATCTATGTTATCTCCGTCTGATTGATAGAGTTTCAGTTCATTATTGACAAAAATGTAGGGCCTAAATAATTTATAAGATATTTCATGCGGGAAAAATATAAGCTAATGTTTTCTAAAAGTTAACTTGGAGCGATAGTTTGACGTTTTGCTTTCTTGTCCTTCAGCAGCAAGCAGCTACTGTTACCTCAGCTCAGTTCTGTCCAAGCTAAAGGGAACAAAAATCCACCAATTAACACCTTAAAAAAGCTCACTAAATTAATACATTACATTTTACTAATCTAATCGGTAGGTTAAGGCGAGTCAGCCTATTTGCAGGGACATTTCTTGGCTCTGACCCGTGACTTAGGCCTACCAGCTAGATGATATTAGCTGTTAAGTTAACCCAGGGGTCAGCAACCTTTACTATCAAAAGAGCCATTTTAAGAAAAAATCTGTCTGGAGGTGCAAAACATTTGATCATTGTGATGAAGGTAACTCAGTTTATAGTCTAAGTATACAGTATATAAGTCTAATGCAGTGAGGGCCAAAGAGACAATGTACGACGGAGCATTAGGGCCACATTGAGGGAAAAAAAATCTGAGATTTACAGAATAAAGTCATAATATTACGAGAAAAAAGTTGTAATATTACGAGAATAAAGTCATAACTTTTCGTGAAAAAAAGTCGTAATATTACGAGAATAAAGTCGCAACTTTACGAGGGCCAAAGTGGTAATGTACGACGGAGCATTAGGGCCACATTGAGGGAAAAAAAATCTGAACTTTACGAGAAATAAAGTCATAATATTACAAGAAAAAAGTCATAATATTACGAGAATAAAGTCGTAACTTTTCGTGAAAAAAAGTCGTAATATTACGAGAATAAAGTCATAACTTTTCGTGAAAAAAAGTCGTAATATTACGAGAATAAAGTCATAACTTTTCGAGAAAAAAAGTCGGAACTTTCCGAGAAATAAAGTCGTAATATTACAAGAACAAAGTCATAACTTTACGAGAATAAAGTCGTAACTTTTCATGAAAAAAAGTCGTAATATTACGAGAATAAAGTCATAACTTTAATAATGTGGCTTAAAACGCACAAAGATAGTTTTTAAAATATATATTTTCACAATTTTATTATCAAAATCAACATTTATCTCATATTATGGCTTTACATCTGTTTTTTCTTTTATTTATTGTTTTATTATTTTACTTTTTTTGTATTGTTATTATATATACACATCATTATAACAGAGCCACAACACACACACACACACACACACACACACACACACAAAGCCAGAAAAAATGGTTTAAATTAAAGGCACTGTTTCTTTAAAGTTTATAAAATAAAAACTTTTCTTCATAATCATTATCATCACCATCAGTGTCATCATCAGTAACGTCATTGTCACAATCATTGTTACATAAGATGTCAGGTTATATCATCAGAGCACTGTGGGAGGAGTGCTTGGTGGAGGTTCCTCAGTCGGCACTAGAGAGGCAGGTAGATGGGAGGCGGCAGCAGTAGGTCCCTCTTGCCGTAGGTGCTAGATCCCACATTGGTCGGCGCGTAGACGGTGCCGATGGTGTTACTCGAGCGGACCAGGAAGTCTGCTAGCCTTTGGGTGACGCAGGTGGCTGTGTTGCATTTCCTCTTCTCTATGTGGTGACTAAAAGGGGGGGTAAAGGAAAGTATTTAAACATCACACTCATAGATAGAATAATGAGGATTTGGATGAGGATGAGGATACTGGTTTCTGTATCCGTTACCTGTTCATGGCTGTGAGCCCCCTCTCTGGCCGCGTACCCACGAGGCCGAGGAACGGGTTGGAGATTAACCCCGGAGCTAACCAGCCGTCGCTGTCTGGGAGAGCACTTTCTTGCTCGCTGGATGAGCTGGGACTGAAGTACCTGAATCACAGAAGGGGAAAAAAGGGCCAAACCGTTTCAACTCTGATAGCTGATTACAGTCTTCCCTCTTCAGAACATCCACTAGTCCCGAGAGCAAGAAGAAAATGTGGGCACTTAACTCCCTACGAGTTGCACAATGAAGCTCCTTTCATTACAACGAACATTACAGCCCTACTTGTCACACAATTTCCATGACATTCAGCTGCTTGTCTGTTGACCTCAGATCTGATATGATCAGGAAAAGTGAAACCCTGCTGAATTGAAATTGCTGGCGCTTGCCACCGTTTAAACTCTGCCCCTAATCTTAGACCACAATCACATCATCATTGCACAGAAACACCAAAAGAGCTCATCGCCTCTGATACGCTTACCTGTAGCTCGGGGCGGCGGTGACACAGCGCAGCAACACAAGCAGCGTGAGGAGAAGCACAGGCACCCTCAGGTGATACATAGTGTAGGGTGATTACCTGGATCAACACAGATACAACAGAGTTTCATTTATTGTGAATGCATAATTTGCATGCAATATTTGTTGTAATTAACCTTTATTTAACTACAAAGACACCAGCACAGACACGTAGCAATTTATGTTCATCATCAGTATATAATGTCAGAATTTAACATGTATAAAAGTATAATTTCTAAGGAAATTCTGAATTTGAAAACCATTATTGGGAAAAAAAGAGAAAAGTATCTATAATTAAATGCAATCTATAAATTACCTAATCTAGTCTAATTTAAAGCTGTGCTAAATGCTTCAGTAACAATAATCCATCAGCACCTACCAAGCATTAAGCAGTTCAACATTGATGTTATGAATATTATTTTTTTCCATATGGTTGCAGCTAATAATTATATATATATTTTATTTTATTTATTTTATTTATTTATTGTTATTCTTATTCTTATTATTCATTATTTATTATTCATATTATTATTCATATTATTATTATTATATTTTTCTTAATTAATCAATTCATTTTGCCTATAAAATAGAAAATATATAATATATACAAATACAAAAAGTCCCCTTAAGAATTTCACAAAAACACAGAAGCCAAGCTGATGTCTTTAAAAAATGCTTGTTTTGTCCGACCAACGGTCCAAAACCCAAAGATATTAAACTAATTATCACACAGGACAAAGACAAGTAGCAAATCCTCTGAATATTTTGCACTTTTACTTGAAAAATGACATTTATAATATTGATTGTTTTAGCTCTAGATCAATTTTTTTTGCATCATACTCCTGAGTAAAACACATTTATATTTGTATATATTTGATTGCTTTTGATTCTTCCTCACATTAAATAGAAAATTAAAAAAAAAAAATTCTGCATCATTTTATGCACATTTCCCATCACGTGATGCAATAAAACATATTTGGTTTCTTTGGGAAAACCATTTGAATCTTGAATTTAAAATATATAGTAGTTCTGTTTTGACACATATTAAAAGATTTTAAAAAAATCTGAAAACAAGTAGAGATTTATCAAAATATCCTCTTCAAACCTACAATTATACTGTTGTTATACAAAGTAAAACATTGTTAATTTCCTGTAGCATCCCCCAAGAATTTCCTGTATAAAAGACAAAGTCCGTAAGTCAGGCAGAGTACTCACTCTCTTGTTGTGTCAGCCAGTAGCCAGCAGATCCCAGTCCGTCACTGGAGCAGTCCAGGGTTTGTCAGACTGACACACAAACAGACTCCAACAGTTATAGGCTCATCGCTCAAACCACTTGTGACATCAGCTCTGTCCAAATATAGCCTTGTTGCATTTTCATTGACACAGAATGGGGAGGACGAGGGGGGAGGGGGGTGTATGGGGGTGTCGGGAAGTCCAAGAGGGTCTTATATTTGCCATACACACACTCATCTGTACCTTAATGTACACTCTTTAACCTGTGCACACGCAGGAAAATGCAAATTTTCACAGTACATACACACAAACACACACACACACAACTTCGTACGTCACCATCCTCATCATCGCCTTCGTCATCATTGTCATCAAGCCTCCGTGATCGGACTGACCCGCCGTAAACCCACACTAGGGAGAGGAAAGTTGTCTCCCTGTTTACCTTGAGACACGTAATGGACTTTTGGGTCACCAAACTCTGGCCCCCCCTCCGCCTCCCTATGGGCTTCATCGACGATGAATAATAAATCTGAGGATGAATTATCGTTAATAATGAATGGCGTCTCATTATTTTGACGGGACACGTCACAAACAACTGAGAAAGTACTAATTAATGAAGCGATGGTGAGCAACACTTGACGCACGTGACCTGGAAATCTGACTAGTGAGCAATTAGCACATCTCTTTGCATTAGTTTCCTGCAAACTTGGTTTGAAATATTAAGTGTTTTTCTGTCATTTTAAAGCTGCTAATCGATATTTTTATATCAACAATTGATTAAATGATAATGTGTAATGTGAAAAACCCACAGATAATTATCACCTCTCAGCTCTACGTAACATTTTAGCGTCTCTCAGCTCATTGTTTTGGTTTTACGTTCCACAACTTTACTGTTTTGGTTGACTCTCACAGCTCTCATCGTTGTCGTTTTCAGCCACAGCAGGCAGCTGTTTTCAAAACTGAAAAAACAAAAAACTGACTACCAGCACAGCACACAGTGGACGCAGTGGAGCATTTAGCAGTTAAGGACCCGGATGTTTCCCTCCGGAGTTAGCGGTTACTAAAAAACAGAGCTAAAAGAGAGTGAATATTGGACTTACAATCGTCAGTCGGACAGAAACACGACTCCAAATGAGTTCTAATGTTGCTCCGTGTTTGTTGGATGTGTAAATTGGTAGCCGTCTGCTAACAAGTTAACTTAAAAAGTGATGTCAGTGTTTGTGTTTACAGCTTGTTATCGCTGCCCTAATGGCCATGTGACTGAAAAAATCGCAGGTCAAATATTGGTGGTTAAGATATTTATGACTAAAGCAAACAACCCGGAAATGAGTTAGCATTTTAGCACTTCCGGTTCCCTCGTCTGGAAGTCAATGTTTTTTTTTTTTTAATGGGTTTGTAGTTAGATTCATGAAATAAGGTCTGTGGTTAACACAAGTTTAAGAGATTTTAACGTTTTGTTCTACGTTATAAAATACATCAGTAAATATCCCAATCGGGAATTTTGAAGTTTTTATGTGTCTTAAAAAAAGGCGGTTGCTACAAAACATCATCACGCCAACTTGTCCACCTTAACAGTCTCGTTGTTTACACCTGCCTGGATGCGAACGTCATTTAGGGAGATTATTTTACGGAACAAAACATGTAAGTCTCATAAATGTTTGTTTGCCACAGATCTTATTTTCTGTCATAATCCAAAACCCGATGGAAAAATCCCATTGACTTTTTGTTTAGAGAACCAGTGCGATGCTAACTTCCTGTTTGGCCTACAAAAATGCATCATCCATAGAACACGCCACTGTCACCAGATTAAAATGACATCAACTTTTCCAAGCAAAGTCGTGTGACTCTGTTGACAAAATTGGTTTATGTGGCCTTTAACTCTTACTATCTTTTGCTGGAAAAATCATCTGCTGCACGGAAGCTGATTTGCTTAAATAGAAAATGAACATGAGATATACCGTAATAGTCATAAAAATGCAATTATCAGAGAACGCACGAAAAGAACATTAAATTAAATATTAAATTTAAAATGACTACCTTGACCATGTTTGTGACGTTCATCCCGCGGTCTCAGTGGAGACATGCCGCCACAGGCTGCAGGCTAAGTGCTGGTGGTTTTTCACCGCAGCTTTGAGCTAACAGAGAGATATAGTGCAGTCTTAATGGATATTTAACACCCCCAAAACCCCAAAACCCATCACGGTCCAACGAACACCTCTGTGTTTCCTGTAAACGTCCCAAGAAGACCTGCAGTAACTGCAGACAAAGATGGAGTGACGGATTTCTCTACTTTTACATGCATCATGTAGTTTGCATGTTGTCAATGCCTGTTAATGCAATTATATCGTGTGTCGTTTGCAAAAACTGATTGATAAAATAATAATAAAAAATTAACTGAATATATAATTAACCTATTAAATATTTAACTGTATGAGCAGCTTGTTTAGAAAGGTTAATGTGCACAATCTTGAAAGAAAGGACGGGGTGGAAGGGAAGGCAGAAGACAGAAAAAAGCAGAGAAAGAGAGAGTAAGTGGTACGTGTAGGATTTTAAGTCTATTTTAATAAGCT
>CAKAOI010045957.1:50946-65306 GCA_916701655.1 Sebastiscus albofasciatus | reverse complement strand
AGGAGACTCGTGGGTACCCATAGAACCTATTTTCATTCACATATCTTGAGGTCAGAGGTCAAGGGACCCCTTTGAAAATGACCATGCCAGTTTTTCCTCACCAAAATTTAGCGTAAGTTTGGAGCGTTATTTAGCCTCCTTCACGACAAGCTAGTATGACATGGTTGGTACTGAATGGATTCCTCAGGTTTTCTAGTTTCATATATTTAAAACTGAGCCCACTACAACCTACAAAAGACCCGTCGGATTTCTAAGAGTTTCATCAAAAGCTGCTGGTTGCGTTAGTGCGTTTAAGAAATTAGTAGCGTTAAAACGAATTTGCGTTAACGTGTTATTATCACGTTAACTTTGACAGCCCTAATATGTATGCATGAACAATTCTGTCCAGCCACCTATTTGTGGTGTTGACAGTGATATATAGTGCAATCGGTTCTATGTAACATGCCTCTATGTAGTGTTTAGGCAATAAAATGTTTTGTTTAGCACTATGCTGGGAGGCCACAGTAATTCTTCTCACTCTGCTGCAACAAAAACAAGATAAACTTGAGTTAGCAGCACATCTGTTGTTTGTATCTATTTGTATTTGCTTGTATTTTATCACAATGCACGTCCACCACAATGTGTTTATTGAGGAGACAACGTGGCAAATCTTATCCAAGGACCAATGAAACGGTATCTGATATTCTTTCTTTTAAAGCAGATCAAAGACTGTGTATGAACTTCCGTGAGTTGTTCACCATTAATCAGCTTTCCTATCGGCCGACCACAACATAAAAGCTGCACTTGTTAACAGAAAACCGCTGCATCAGTTCAATCTAAAGTAAATGGATGTGGCAAGAGAAAAGCAGCTTTAGATTAACAGCTGTAATTACCAAGAATGAGCTCTGTGAGCAAAGAGCAGTGTCAGCAACTGAGAGAGTATACAGTATTTCTACCGTATAGTTAACATGTTGTGGCGTAGATGCAAAGACTAAACAATGCACAGTTTTCAAAGGCCAGTCTCAACGGACAAAAGCAACTTCTGCACTTCAGGCAAATTGCATTAATACACTGAGGCACGCCTGACATTATTTTGTAATATTAAATCAAGGAAAAAAAACACCATTATGTCCCAACAGGCATAACATTTCTATTAACAATTGTCTTTAGCTGAACAATTAGGAATAAAAAATAATGGAACTCGAATTTAGTGTACAATTTGGGATTTAATATATGAAAGTCATACACTCTAATTGCTAAAATAAAATCAGCGTAGGCTATTACTGTATAATAAAAGTGCTAATTTAATTTGCCTCAAATCTTTTATGAAGTGCAACAGGCTGCATTTTGGATACTATATGTGTTAGACTCAAATCTTCCAATCAGATATCAGTGTTGCCATGGCAATAAGTAATCCTTAGTTTTGGTCGTAGACTGTATATATAGATGGACGACGCATCTCCACTTCCCTCCCACTATACAAACTGAAGCCAAAATATCCCAGATGCGAGGGCTGCCATCTTGAGATTTGCAGCCAGAGTGTGCACAGTAGTGATCGGGGGCTGGAGCCGCGGTATCGAGGTCCTGCCCACACACCCGCCCAAGCCAATAAGGGGCCGCAGCTTGCTAGCGTTAGCCACCTAGCTGCTACTTTAGCACCACGGTAGCTGTTTGGCTAGAAAGACACAACTAACCATAATATCTCTAGAACTACATTTATGATCAGATTGACACATGTTCTATTACGCAGACTGGTGACAGTCATGGAAAGTTAAAGCTACATCTCCTCTCTTGTACATTTTCCGAGCCTACGGCTGCGTGACTACTTCACTCAGAGCAGCTGTCAATCATGACGTCTCACTCGCTTTTTATAGTATCAAATAACTCATTAAAACCAAACTTGAGTGGGATTTATGACCTATACTGCAGCCAGCCACCAGGGGGCGATCCAAATGTTTTGGCTTCACTTTTGGGAAGCTGTCATGTCCTCCATCTTTATATACAGTCTATGGTTTTGATACATTCTTTTAGAGGATGGGGAGCCTAGTTGAAGCAATGTTGCAAGAATTCAAAACAGTTGCACTGGTCACAGAGTGTTAGGAGAGTGGTTACCACTGGTTCCCAGGAACACACACGTGAACTAGAGGGGGTTCCATTAAATCTGTCTCCATTCACATCATGCATGCTCCCTCGATCACAGGATGAGTACATCTTAAATTCAAGTCAGGTGGTGGTTCAGAGCGAGCAGAGTCTCTCTGGTTTTAGGGGGAAGTCGATCAACTAGGCCTCGGCCTTGTACACATTTCTTGAAAAGAGAGCAGGAGGGATCCCTTTGCTCTTCCTCGCCCTCTCCCTTGGGTGCTCCTTCTCACTCCGCAGAGGGATGTGAGGGTGCAGAGAGAGACAAAGAGATGAGAAGGTTTCTGGGAGACGGACGAGATGAAATGAACACTTGACAGACAGCAGCCCTGGAAACTGCTCCCGTCTGTGTTGCCGTACAACAGAGAGACCGACAGAAAGAAAAGAATCTCACTTTTTTTTCTAAACTTGAGGAACAGAGCCAGCAGCTTATTCTTTACGAGTCGGATTAACTGAAAAATACTAGAGAGGGAGGCATGCCAATCAGTGACATGAGCATTTCTGGTGACAGTAAGTGATCTGGTCTCAGATCAGTGCCATGACACCAGTAATGATTGTGACTGCAGAGCTGTTACCAAAATAGCATCAGCTACATCGACTGCTTGCTAGCTGGAGCTCAAAATCTGATCATCAGTGAAGTGAATTTGTGATGACGGCTGTCTGTCCATGTGCTCCCAGGTGACTGTGGGGACAGGACATTTAAAGATGGTACCATAATCCAGAGAGAAACAAAGCTCTCAGATCACCAGTAAGCTGATGTGATGGATGGCTGTCTACCTTCCTGCCACCCATCTGGATCAAAAAGGGAGGCTATAATAGGTGGGAACACATAAACTGACCTGAGCCAACTGAGAACAATTGACTGATTCACTCATTCACTCATTCATTCATTCATTCATTCATTCATTCATTAATTCATACCTCCCCTCACATTGGACAGACAGAGAGCTCCCTGTCACACTTAATCTCCCAAACCAATGCCAGAGCAGCTTTCTTATACAACCACGGTGACACATTGCAAACACCTGCCTGATATTGCACCGCATTAGATAAAATAGCCAGATTCTTTGCAGCATGTTGGTACCCAATTGCTGTTGCTCAGGGGGCTATTTGGGGGGATGTGAGACTGTCACCACAAGTGACTCAAACAGCTACCTAGAGACGATCCTAATCATGCTGTCATGTGGCATTTTACTCTTCTCACGATGACGCACCAGCAGATATAACTACCCACAGATATGATTAGAGAGAGAGAAGGGAAAAAAAAAACACAACACATTAGTGAACAAATGCCATATCAATTTGTGGCAACACTGAAAAGTCAACCATTTCCTTAATTAACTAGACATCCCTACGGAAAAATATTGAATATACGCTAAGTGGCACTCTTTATTACAACTGTAAAAACTAATACCGTACAATCAAATACCAAAACCAAATTTGATAGGAACATGTATCATATGTAGACTTAAAAAAAAGTCTCATGGGGCATCCTATAAACCCAACAGTAAGTCGGCCATTTTAAATTTTGTGCAATTTGTTTTGTATAGTTTTGGCCGTTTCCAGGCTCTGTACTTTAACAAACTCCTTCTAGAGATTTAACCCGATCAACTTCAAATTTGGTCAGTACAATCTGAAGACCTTTGTGATGAAAAGTTATTAAAAGTTTGAGCTTTCTTGAAACGGCATCGCCGTGGCGTGGTGGAGAATTTACACGATTCGCCATTATACAACAAGCTGTTGTAACTTGACTGTACCTGGTCAAATCTGCCCCCAAACTTGACATGCTTCATAACAACAAGTTGCCTGAGGACATCTATATGTCAATATTCAATATTGAGTTATAGTAACTGCGTCACCTACTGGCAACAGGAAGTAGGCCTTGAGTGACAAACATCATTCACTTTTCATGAAATTTATGTTGTGTGGTCTACACTTGATATACAGCAACGTAATGCGTGTTTAGTGTGTGTTCTCTAGCACCGCAGAAAGGAATGTATTTTCCTAAAAAAAAAAAATGACAGTGAATTAATCATTTCAAAAAATTTGACTGGTCCAAAATGAATGTTTTGTTTATCTCTGTGGACGATATCTGACGCTTGGTTCCCACATCTAAAAAGGCTTGTGAGCCAATAACGACGTTCCTATCACTGTGTCATCAGCGATCAAGTTGCCAGTTAGTGTGGAAAAAACGGAGTAAAGTAGAAATACGTGGAAAGGGGAGAGTTTCTGTCACACGGTGCTATCGTCACATAATTTAGATGGAGTGGTGTGCGTAGACATTTTTCCTGGAGCAATGGTAAAATGCAAAAATAGGCACCTGGGGACAGAGCAGACATTTGACACCCTGTACTTTTTGGATCCATCTGTCCAGGTGTGTCTGTTTGCGGGCCAACATGCACCTATTAGACCACACCTGTTTATTAATCAACACATCCAGTGTTTGGTTTGTCTATTTCCATCTATGGACGCCCTGTTACCAAGCCCATCTGTCTCACTCCCATCGTGTCTGTCACCTTCTCTCCTTTCAGTGAAGGGAACATCAGTCTGACACCTCAAAGCTCTGTTTATTCATTCTGGCAACGATGCTTGTGAGTGTCTTGTGTAACTAAGCTATCTCCAGTTGTGAGTAATGCAAGTGGAAATCGGCAGGCAGAGAGAGACAAAGAGAAAGTAACTTTTTTGAGGCTGTATCAATAAGATGACCTGTGTGTTAACCCAGTTTGAAATCCCTCTGGACCAAAAGTGACAGGGAATGTATCATCAAAAATTTCAGAGAGGAAAGGAGAGGAGAGAAGAGGGGGGTAAGCGAAGAGGCGAGAAGAATAAATGGCTAACCCAGTTAGGTTTGTGTGGCTCTATTAAACCTCTGCTCCCTAGGTATCAGATTAACCTAGTTGAAGCTTCTCCTGCTGAGTTAATTAGACAAGATTGGAAAGGGCTTCTGAGTCCCGCCACTGCAGATTTCTAATGATGTGATGAACATCAATGGCTCTGGACTCAGAATTGTGTGTGTGAGCAGGACGGTGATCTATAATTATATTATTCAGCTGTGCTCGAATTACAGAGCACCCTCTCTAGTGCAAAGCATGTGACTGCCCGGAAATCTAATCTGGTATTTGGGCATTGATTTCATCAAGCGGGAAAATGCTGGAATGCTCATTGTGTTTTGCCAAGTGTTTCAATGTTGTTTGGTCTTGAGGGGCTGCTGCAAACTGACTGAATTTTAATAGCATTTACTGGTGCCTTTGGTCCACTTGCTTTCCTCGACACCTTCATGAAATACATCAAAGGATAACCATTTCAGTTGCCTCAAGTCTGCTTTTTAAAAAACACAGAGAGGGAGAGACAGAGGGCCAGAGGAGACAGTCAAAAAACTACAGTTCAGTTACAGGGCTGCCGTCTCTCGTGCACTGACCGGGAGACTCACGCAATTGGTCCATTTTCTCACGCAGAGAAAAACAAATTTACTACTGATAACTTGGGCTGCCCTGGATACCTTCATGTGACATCATACATGCATGCATATATCAAAGTGAAACTTCACTCCCAGGTCTAACCCTAAAACCCTAAATTCACACCAGAGTTGCAGCAAAGTGCGGCCAGCGGCGAGCTGCCATGAAAAACTGCGGCAGCCACTCCCGAGCTCAGCAAGCTGCAGCCACCGGCACCGGAGCAAAGCAATATAGTGCTGTGGATGGGGACGGCAGAAAAACGTATTTTAGCCACCTAAAAGAAAAGCTCACTTAAAAAAATGTATATCCGTTTAAGTGTACACTATATTCAGAATATTATCCAATGGCAAACTGAACTGAAAGTGAAATGTATCTATACTGTTTTTGTCATCTGAGCCTGCTGGCACTGGAGAGAGCATAGATACGTTTTGATTTCAATTCAGTTACTCATCATAAATGGCTGTTTGACGGCCAAGATAAAGGGTGAAAACATTCTTAATATAGCATACACTTAAATGGATATCGATTTATTTTGGTGAGTCTTTCTTTTAGGTGACTAAAATAAGTTTTTCTGCCGTCCACAGCACTGTATTGCTTTGCTCCGGTGCTGGTGCTCCTGTTTCTCCAAGCAGGGGGCACTCTGACTGCCATCTACTGTAAGTAATACACCTACTATGGAGTAACTCAACAACCCCACTTCAAAATACCCAAACTATCCCTTTAATAAGTATTTTCATTAGTGTGTAATAACCTGAAAATAAGAATAGTTGTGTTTTCGTTACCCTAGAATGAGCCGTTTATATCTACATACAGAGCCGGCTGCCATGTTTCTACAGTAGCCCAGAATGGGCAAACCCATAGATAGGGCTATTTGCCTTTTCACGTTTTCACGAGTGCCATTTTGGTTCCCCTACGCGCTTGGATCACGGGAGAAGTTTCAGTTGGTTGCAATCTGCAACCACACCGCTAGATGCCACTAGATCCTACACACTGCACCTTTAAGGTAATAAAGGCGATACTGGAAATGTAGACACTGTTGTCTGGAAATGTATTTTGCTTGGGTTTTATTTGCTAGATAATTCCATTCATGATCTGAGTTGAAGAGGGCACGTAAAACAGTATTGGTATGACAAAACGTTATTCATTCAGTTGACCTGCCTCCTCAGTTCAATTCTGAAATTGATTTGATTTAAATGGCGTTTTCCTCGTTCCGCTCCGTGAGCACAAAGTGGCACAAAATTTCCCTGTCATCCATCGGTGATTGTGTGTGCTTTCAACAGAAGCTATTGATTTGTAACTAGACAAACAGAGAGGAAATGAACGGACTGACATCGCCTGTTTTATCTAATCTAATGGTTTGACTAGCTATGTGATTTCTATTGGAGAAACAATTAGAGATAAACAACAATACCAGATAAGCGTCAATGGTGTGGCAGACAAATGAAGATTAACAAGAACAAAAGTCAGACAGCATTGATTTCCAGTAATTCATATAAATAACAGTACAGTACACTGCTAAGTGCAAGTCTGTCTTTGGTTTCTAGCGTTGATTCGAACACCCGTGTGGATAAAGGAGTGTGTGAGAAAGTTAAGTACTTTACTATGATAGGATAGTGTGTGGGCATATGTGTGTGTGTGTGTTAAAGAGAGAATTAAACACAATTACTCTAAGTAGATTCAAATGATAGGATTACGTGTGTGTTTGTCCAAGTGTGTGTTTGTGTTTGTATGTGGAGAAAAAAAATACTTTTTTCATTTCTACCATGCGCTCCGCTTCATGTTATGCCCTATTCATTTTTTTCCCCGGTGCTACTGCATGTGGATTCACAAGCCGTGGGCGTTTCACAAGACACCCGCCACAATGTGAAACCAGCCTTTTGGTATCACAAGTCTTTCATGAAAGCCCATAAACTTAACTTCACTGGAGGCCTTGGCTTTTACCTCAAGGCAGTGTTTAAACTGGATGCACATCACACAATTTCTCCAGCTCATTAAGCTCTCAATTTGCTGCCACAGCCAAATTTGCACACACACACACACACACACACACACACAACACACAGTGCCGCGGGAAAGCTTTCATGAAGAAGTTTGGAAGTTTAAAACCTGTTTCTGATTTTTAAACTCCTAATCTTGATTATAAATTGTTGTGCAAAGCATGAACTTAATTCCTTTTCTTTTGGATGGCTACCCACAGAATTTCACCACAGAACTAATTTCATTGCAACCCAAGTTTTTGGACTTGTGACTATTTTTTAATTATTAATTCTGGATGCATTGATGGTGAGGGTACACACACAATCAGAGTAAGGGTAGGAAATTAACAGCTGCCACAGACTAAACTAACACTACTAACAAATTATATATATGAGTGAATCTACCAGCAGTTGTGTTCGGATATGAAACACTTTCATATTTGTAGTCAACACATTAATAGTTAGTGGGCTGTGTACGGACTCTGTGGGCACTATTTTCGGTCATAGACCCTGAAGACTCGTGGCATTTGACCTAAGGGATTTACATTTCAAATCTGTTCTCAGTATTCTCAGGATGTTACAGGTGTATAATGTGTGTGTGTGTGGGTGTGAGTGGGTGTGAGAGAGAGAGTACAAGTGGTTTAAAGGTAAGAATCCTATTAGTAACCTCTTGGCTCTGTGCTTAGTCTGTCAGCTGACGTCTGATGTTCTGTGGTGATGCTATAGCCTTTGAGCCTTGCCGCTCTGTGTGTGTGCGTGTGTGTGTGTGTGTGTGTGTGTGTGTGTGTGTGTGTTACAGATTTACAGGTTCTGTTTGGTTTTTGATCCATCAAAAAGTATTTGTTTGTGTTCTTGGTTAGATTGTCTAAATATAGGCAGTGGTTAAAGCTGGATTTGCTAATCTTAAGAAACCAGGAAGAGTACACTAGAGCCGAATCAATAAAGCCAAAAAACCCAACTCAGTGTTGCCAACTCTTTTCCAATAACAGTAGCTCGCAGCACTAGCTCCAAAAGTCGCTAAATCTAGCGAGAAAGTCGCCAAGTCTGCAACACTGACCGTCCGTCCCTTCAGGACTCCCTCCAAAGCCACTCCCCCAAAATTATCATTAAACATAAACATATCATAATGAATGTAAACAACGAACATGGGTATTGTTAGTACTCACAGCTGTCTAGCAGCTTGTGGAAGACGCGCAATGAGTTCATCGGCCCAAATGAAATTATTGGACAGGTTTATTAGAGTCATATACTTTTTTTGTCAGAGCATTTGATTTATTGATTGCTGTCGGAGTGTAAAGACAATTTCAACAAATATAACACAAAATGTTTTTGAAGAACTACCAAACCTAGCTTTAAAGGGGAACTATGTCCATTTTTAAAATTCATATTTGTCATTCCAATGGTCTAAGACAATCCAAAAAATATTAGTAAACATGAACAACTCTCTCCCAAATCCAAAAACTTGTGATGTCATATAGTATAAAGTATGGAACTGCTCCATAAACGATTAACTGAGATGGACACTGAGAGCACCCAGGGGAATGTTCTGAGTATATGGGAACATTTTCTGTTTCACAACTGAGAACACTACAATAGAATAAAGCTCATTTGGGAATAAAAAAGAAAACAAACATTCTGTGGGTCCACAAAATCAGTCTCCCATTCATTATCTACGGAGCAACTCCACACTTTATACCCTATGACATCACAAGTTTGAGTTTTAGCACTCTAGTTTTTGGATTTGGGAGAGAGCTGTTCATGTGTACTAATATTTTTGGACTGTCATAGGCCATAGGAATAATGTATATGAATTCTGAAAATGAGCATAGTTCCCCTTTAATACATGCTAGCTTAGCAACGTTAAAGCTGCTCTTTAACGCAGACGTGCTCACAATGGCAATACAAAGTTTAGCATGTATAATAATTACCATGTCAGTTTGGCATCTTAGCATGCAAACATTTGCTAATTAGCACAAAACACAAAGTACAGCTGAGGCTGTGCAGATATTTGGTCATAAACCAAAGCATTAGGAAAATTACTTTTTTCACTTGATGATGGTGCTCAATGAAAAGTGAAGTGATTACCAAAGTTTTTTACAATTCATCCTCTGGGGACCATCGCTATCTGTACCAAATGTCATGGCAATCCATCCGATAGTTGTTGAGATATGTCTGCACCAATAGGGTAGACAGACAGACTGAGAGCCACACCTCTAGCATGGCTAAAAACCTCACCTCATGTTGGAGCCAACATTCCTCATCTCCATTTTATTCGTTAATGAAAACTGTCAGATGCACCTGAACACTCAGAGTAAACTAGTAGGCGGACCTTGAGTTGAGTTTATTTTGTCACACATCCCAATTTCAAATTTACAGTAGATATTCTGGTCCTAAACTCAATGCACAACACTTTGATTGAACAGATATTGTTCAGATTCAATTAGATTATACAGATTTTAGGTGTCATGTGGTGACAAGTTTTGAACAGCATTATTTTTGACACAGTTGTGGTAAAGTTATCCATAATAGATAACCTGTCTGAAACACACAAAGTGGGTTTTAAGCCTCGGACAGTTTCCATTAAATGGCCCTTTTTCAGGCCGCCAAGGTCATTGTCGCTTCTTAGTGTTTTATGGTCTGACACATTTATACAAACCCCTTTAAATGTTATTGCCATTGATACATTAAAAGCATTGTTTGCCTCGTAACAGTGGCTGCTCTACCTGGATGTAAGCTTCTCACAGATGGCTCTAACTGCATGAAATGTTTTATTCCATGTATTACAGAGAAAATGATATTCTCTCATTAATTATATTCTCATATCTTTCATTAGTAGTTTCTTTTTCCTGCATTTCTATGCTCAAACACAAACTCCCCGCATACAGTATGTATGGGCACAGACTCTTGTGTATTCCTTCAAACTCTCCGTGTGTTGTGCCTATGTGTGTACGAAAATCTTAAGTGTAAAATATTAAACACAAGGAATTATAAATGAGTCTACTTCACACATCAGTTGTTTGCATCTATCTTTTTAATACTGTGCGCAGATATTTTTGCTGATTTATACAGTTCTCTAGGATGATGTATAACTTAACTGCAGAACAAAAGATAGTATCATAAATTATTACTGTAGGCTTAGGAGGAACAGACAGACGAGAACGCATCTTCTTTTTTTTACTGGTCACTTAGCTACAAGCATTTCTAAATAGTTGTCAGTAGTGTGACTAAACAAGTTTTCAAGCTTTACTGTTGAGACTAAAAAGAAGACAGAGAAAGAGATAAGTTAATGGTTGATAAAGTGCACCATGAGGATATTCCCTCTGATTAAAGGGCAGATTTTAGGTTTCAGGCCAAAATGAAAATTTAGAGAGTAGATTTAATGCAATAAATTCTGACAAACTGTCTGCAGTGTTATGTTAGCCTATGCCAAAACACAGTGTCTATACAAGCATAAAATTAGAATAGAAGGGGTTTAGGTGTTATATTGGCCGTGATTACAAAGCCAGACGTGCATTGTTGCTGCAGCATCTAAGCCTCTTTTATAGCCAGGAAAAATCCAGAATGGAAATTTGAGCATTGTGCTCAATGCATTGGATACACGTGGTGTGTGGCAACTCATGCATTCATCACCACAGGACCGAATCAAAAACATAAATGTGTGTCCTAAAAGTGAAATTATGTAGGAAAATGTACAAGATGGATGAAGATTTAGCCAGTGGGACTTAGAGCCTGCGACCTGTACTCTCTCTCTGTACAACTATTACACACTGTTGAGATATTGAGGGATGTTGTTGCCCCGTGATTTTACATCCCTGCGTGACAGTCTGTTTATTTTTAACAGTTACATGATTAAACCAGGAGGCCAGGTTGAAGGTTATGACCAAGGATTGCTAAGCTAGTGTGAGAACGCCCCTTCTTACATTTAAGCCCCTGGGTTTCTCTTAGAGGATGGCGTGTTGTTTTGTGCTCTACTTAAAATATGTCCAAATGGGATGACAGGACAGAACAGATGAGTGAGCGTTACTTAACATACCAACATTTAATTTAAGGTGGCTTTTTTTTAAAACCAGGCAGGTAAAGGTATAGGACACACTTAACGCACATGTTGAGGAAAGTTGGGTCATGATTCTCCAGCCACGTCATCAGCACAGTGAGCTCACATGTCATGTTGTAGAGAAATGCTTAAGAACTTTAAGGGAGCTCTGATTGTCGTACTGTGTTAAAGGTCGAGGAAAACTTTACTTCGTTTTTTTTTGCATGTAAAAGGTCTGTAAAGTTACAAAGCACACGCCAAAGGGAGTTACTCTCCCCGACAGAAACGCTGCTCCTGAACTGCCTGAAATGCCTTGCTTGAAGTCCCGCCCTTTCTTGTGTAACATGGTGATGTCACCAAGTAATACATTTGCATAATACCTGCTATAGCGGCTGGTTTGGCACGGCCTAAAAACAAATCTAGTTAGAGCGGAGCTGGAGCGGAGTCCAAAGAGTTTGGTCCGGTTGACCAATCACAACAGTGGGCCAGCTGACCAATCAGAGCAGACTGGGCTTTTCAGAAGTTCAAACAGAGCTTTTCAGACAGATGGTGAAAAGAGGTGCTGCAGCACAGCCGGTACGAGAAAAGTAAAGCGTTTTTTGAACATTAAAGCATGTAAATATGTTCTAGGATAAAACCCAAAAAACAAGTAAGCACCTGAAAATAAGCATAAAGGGTCATCTTTAAAGTAGTTATTTTCAAGAAAAATTGGCATTTGTAGATGTCAACTTGGGCTCTTGGAAATTGTGATGCAGTCATTTTCCATTATTTTCTCACGTTACATAGTAATGACAGATTAATCCATAATGAAAATAGCCATTAGTTTCAGCCATATTTAACAATAAAAGAAAGAAACTGTCTGAGTGACTGTTTTATTTTAGTTCCGTGTTGGGTATTGGTCCAACCTCCCTGCACAACCAGCTGGCATTGTTTGACATACAGGACCAGGCATGGGCACATCATGTGATTCTGGGGGCGTGTGCAACAACTTCAGTTACCCAGAAGTCCCCTCTCTGCATACCAATGCAAAGGCGTCTCTGTGTAATTTTCCAAAGCATGTTTCAGCATGACCTCTATAGACAGTTTGCGACTTCTCCACCAAATCAGATGGGTAGATGAAAGCTTATCAAACTAGATCTATTCAGAACATTGACATTAAAATGTTATAGGGAAGCCACTGATCTGATCCAGTGTCCGTTTGCAGAGAGACAGGAAAGGAAGGGAAGGGAAGAGAATCTCCCCATCTACAATCTCCACCTCTTTCACCGAGCAGGCGAAGCTGCCCCTCCATCTACTCTATCCTTCACGGCACTCAGACTGCTGTTGTCTCTTAGCAACGCCGCCAGGCAAATCGATGGAGGGGAAAAGAGAGCGACAGAGAGATGAATGAGAGGGTGGGGGGGTGAGAGGACAAAAGGCGAGGAAGAAGTGGAAAGAAGTGGGGAGAAGGGCAAACGGGTGTCAAGTGTACAAAGGAGAAGAGAGGGGGAGTGAAGTGGAGAAGGGAGACTAGGTTAAAAAGCACAGAGAGGGGAGGAAAGGTGACTGGAGGAAGATGAGGGGAAAGAAATAAGAGAGGGAAGAGGGGAGGGAGAAAGAGGAGGAGACACAGTAGGACATAAACTAGGGAGGGATGCTTAAATGTCAAGCTCTGAGCAAGTCACTGCATTTAATGTCATGTGGGACCAAAATGTCAAAACGATAAGGTAGGCTACATTTTGAGGGGTTGTGCATGTTTTCTGTACACTGACTACATTTCTAGGAAAGTACTTTACTAAGAGTTTGGTTGATAAAATATACAGAGGGTTCCCTGAATAAGATCTGACTTCAAACTAAGTAAATTTTTTACTTTAACTTTTTTGATGAAAACGTGCACAATTAAACTCAAATACACTGTGAGATAAATGCCCATACTTTGTGTTACTCAACTGATGCCCATATAGTGTGGCCAGATTAGTAAAAGCAAGGACAGCATTTCTAAGACTTGGAAACATCTGGAAGTCGACACTCATAACTAGAAACACCAAGATAAAGTTATACAACAGCTGTGTACTATCTGTACTTCTATATGGTGCTGAGTGCTGGAGAATGACTGAAAGAGACAGATAGGCAAGCTTTCCAGCTTTCACAATACCCGCCTCAGAAAGATCATGGGGATATTCTGGCCTATAGGAAGATTAAAAACCATGAACTACACAAAACGACAGGGTGCTTGGACATGGAAACAATATTGATAAGAAGAAGATGGAGATGGAGATGGCTTGGACATGTATTAAGAAAACCATCTGATGACTTGACAAAAGTGGCATTGCGTTGGACACCAGAGGGGAAAATGCAAAAGAGGGAGGCCCAAAACAACCTGGAGGTGAACCATCGAAGGAGAAATGAAGACGAGGGGATACAGCTGGAAAAGCATTCAGAAGAAAGCAAACAACAGAGATGAGTGGAGATCCTTAGTCCTTGCCCTATGTGCCACCAGGTGCAACAAGGACTAAGTAAGTAAGTAAGTAAGATAAATGCCCATACTTTGTGTTATTCAACTGATGCCCATGTAGTAGGAGGAGTAGGAATAGAAAAAAGATGTTTATCATAGTCAGGCAGGACTACAATGGATCTCCAGCCTGGGCAGAGGGAGGTGTAGAGAGCCTGATGGCCTCCAACACCAGCAGACAGACACTGGAGGGAGAGGAGGAGGAGGAGGATGCCTGCCTCTTCATCATCATTACACCCAAAGCACTGTTTTGCCAAGCTGTGTTTGTTTGTTTGTTTGTTTGGTTG
>CAKAOI010045957.1:0-50926 GCA_916701655.1 Sebastiscus albofasciatus | reverse complement strand
AGTGTGGAGACAATTTGGCTGCATACAAATGATGTTCTCACCTTGCTGTGTGCTCAGATCAGCGTTGGTTTCAACCACCTGGTCCTTTATCAGCCTCTGTGGCTGCTGCTGCTTTCAGGCATCTCGTCGTTCATAGCATGCAGTCACGTTGTCTGGACCTAGATGTGTGTGTTTCCTACTCTCTCTCTCTCTCTCTGGATGCAAAGCACAACGACGGGATTTAACTGGAGCTCCGATAACGGGGAAAGAAAGACGATAGCGGTTTCAACCTAGCTATATGCAAATGCTACCAGATGTTGGGAGGCTACAACCTGCTAACCAGCTCGCTGAGTAGTAGTCATGGTGATGATGATGAGACAGCGTCCGGTAGAAGAGGAGGACCGTGGACTGTTCAGCTCCAGGACCAGGACCTCTTAGCGACGGGGCTAGAGGAGGAGCAGGAGGCGGTGTCGGTCGGTGTCTTCACCGGGAGGGACGGTCCTCGTAAAGCCCCGGTGGTGTGGTGGACACCGCTGCTGTCAGGCTAGCTGGCATACATCTACAACTTCCTGTTACATCTTTTCACAATCAAAGATTGCGTTGTACCCATAAAGTCAACATAGACTGTGTAGTGTATAATAAAAATCATATCACCCAGGGAAATAAAAGACTTTAAAAACCATGTAGGCAAAACCATATATCGTTAGACCCATGTAGAGTATATTTATTTATTTATTTATTATATATTTATTTATTTATTATATATTTATTTTATTTTATTTATTTTATTTTATTTTATTTTATTTATTTATTTATTTCTATTTTTTCATTTTGTTGGTGTCTCTTTTACCTTTATTTTTGTATTTTATCAAATTTTGCTGTATAAACAATATATTGACTAAATAAATAGCCTACATTAATAAAATCCAAACCACTGGTGCATATGCAGAAACTATATACAGCATACCTGAACACATACATACACACATAGATTTGTAGTTCAAGTTCAAGTTCAAGTTTAGTTTATTGATCACATATACATTGACATGGCAGTGAGATTCTTTGTTCCTGTTTGTTACTCTCTCATCCCTGTATAATAGACAATCGATCAATTAATCAATTGAATAACAATAATGAAGTAAAATATAATCATCATTTAAACATTAAAAATGGAGCAGCAACAATAGCAAATTGTTCGATAAAATATAAGGTAGGGAATAAATACACAATTATAAAATAAATATAAGAGAATACACACCCACGCGCACACATGCACGCACTCTCACTCTCCCTCACACACACTCCCCCATACAGACATACTTATGGAGCACTTCACAGTAAATACATAGAATTAAAAACCTTGTAAGTGTGTGGTGCAATAACATAGATTTGTATTCACATATAGCATAAGCGTGCACATACATACACAAATATTTTATGTCATGCTTTCCATAGATTTATGTCATCCAATTATATACTACTTATTTTATTTACCTCTAATATAATTTATATTAACAGTGTGTAACATTTTGGGGGATCTATTAGCAGAAATGGAATATAATATTCATAACTATGTTTTCATTATTGTATAATCACCTGAAACTAAGAATCAATGTGTTTTTGTTTTCTTAGAATGAGCCCTTCATATCTACATATAGGGAGCGAGTCCTCTTCATGGAGTCCGCCATGTTGCTCCGCCATGTTTCTACAGTAGCCCAGAACGGACAAGCCAAACACTGGCTCTAGAGAGAGCCTTTCGTGTTTTTACATTACCTGAAGGCCACCGTAGTTCTCAGACACACTTGTGAAACTGTGGTAACGTGAGCTGCAGAGTGCAAAACCGTGGTATCGCCAGCCGCCGTCTGACTTCCGTTGCTCCTAAAGTAGTGTTATTATAGTTAGGATGACCACTGAGTGAGGTGAACCGTGTTACCTCGGGTATTGCACTGGGCGGCTCACGTTACCGCAGGTTTGGAAAGGGAGGAGAGAGCAAAGGGGTTCTCAGTCGGTTGCAGTCTGCAACCACATCACTAGATGTCACCAAATTCTACACACTGTATCTTTAATATGTTCCTTTTTTGTTGCAGCAGCACATCCATTCGCAGCACTAATGTACTTTAAAAGTACAGTCTATTTGGTCACATAATGATCAGTCCCATCTCTCATTCTGATTTTTTTTTTATGTAAACAGCTAATATATATATATGTTTTGCCTTGCTGAATAATGCATTCATGAAAAGATGGTTCTCTATGAGTCTTCCGGCCCCTTAACACAACCTGCTTCTCCACCAGAATGCCAGATTGGGTCATATCTGAAGCTCTACAGTTTACTAAAATAAGTGGGTCACAATCAAAATCATAACTTCAAAAATGAAGTCATCTATATCCATAAATACATTTATGGATATAGATGACTGTTCCATCAGATCCTTGACCTTTCCAACAATCTATGTTATCTCTGAGCTTCAGTCTAAACATTTTGGATAGGGTTCAATAAAAATGATTTAGGATATTAAACTGATTAAATCTAATGTAATCTTTTTGCCTTTATTGAAACCAGTCATGAAAAGTATAGATATGCAATTCTAAAATGACATAGACCAGTAAATAGAGAGACACTGAAAGGAGCTGTTTACATTTAGTAAATATATTTTTCTTGATGGCATACAGTATAACCAATACTCATTTGTTTTTTGCCACAACTTGACTGCTTTTATTTTGAAAACAAACTCACAGGTAGCCGCCTATCAAGTGAACTCTCTGTAGCTTCACGCTAACAAGTGAATGAATCCCTCAAAGAAGATATTCAGAAGAGAAAAAACATCACAATTACAGAGTTCTGACTCAAAGGCTGAACAGGCTGAAAAACTCTCCTTTAAATATTTGAATATTGATTATAAATCATTCACATTTAATGTTTCCCTATCCACTTAATAGGTGCACTAATTATGGGTTGCACCCACTTGGCTGAGAAACTAACCACTGCCTCCCTCATGAGGATGGCACACCAATCATGAGGATATGAACCCACTTGAACTCACTTCATCCTCATTGTATTTTCAGGACAGAGTTCACCCATCTCTGGGCCATGTTGTGGTAATGATGTACCCCCCTCTCTGCATTCCTGATGCATGCAAAGCATTTTGGAATTTGTAGTTTTTACATGTACCGTAGGTTACTGCAATATCAGGTAATGGTTGTAAAGTAAAAAACAAAAAAAACTCTCAAAATGTGATACAAAGGCATCTTCCCTCACAACCTGTACTGAAAAAAGTGAGTGAAAAATGTCCATGCATTCCTCCAAATATCATACTGAGATGAAATCACCTAATAACCAGAGAATGAGAGTGAAGGACAAGTTATTCTTTCTTCATGTGGCACATATAGGAACTACTTTCCTATATTTGTTACATACAGGCACTAAAATGAGTTCCTAAATAAACACTTTAGTGGCCAGTCACCAAGTTAAACATGGCACTGCTGCAGACTTGATTTTTCAGTGTGATGACACCGTCGTTCACCAGGTTGCCAAAACAATTCTGCTCGGTTTTCATTTTCTAGTTCACTCAGCACATTATGTAAATGGACCATGGAACGGAGAATCCATCATCCCTGATATTAAGTATTGTCGAAAAGACAAGTAGTTTTCTTAGAGCAGTGGATCCCAACCTTTTTCCTAAAGGGACCCCTTTCCTATCAGTGAGGAAACTGACGACCCCTGACTAAGTGACATATTTTATGGATATCTCATATTATATTCAATGCATAACAATGACAGTACAGAACAACTGATAAACTGCACACTTAACCCAAATAGTGAAAAAAATAACTGCAGGAAGTTTGTGTAAAATGAACGATTTGGATGAATTTTGAGCAGATTATTTCCTGTGAATATTGCATCTGAGATGGGTTTTCCTGTTATTTTTAGGAACTTTTAATACAGGTTAATTTAATTGAACAATAATACAATATAATACAACCAGTGCACTGGTTCCCAACCTGGGGGTCCCAACCCTCAGTAGGCCTTCTTGATTTTAAGGGGTGTAAGACAAATTATTTTAAAAATATACAGATGGCCTTTATCTCAGCAGTTCAGTCATTTATGTGAAGAAAACTAAAGGACATTGTTATTTTCAAAGTTTTGAGTATTATTTAAAATTGAACAGGATTTAACAGGGTGAGGGCACGGTGAAGACCTGAACACAAGTTATATTCACAGGGCCTTCCCTCTCTGCCAAACAACCCCGTCCTGCATCAGAAAAGTAGGAAAACAACCAAAGAGCTAATGGCCAAGCGTCAGGGAGAATTAAACACTGAATTTGTAAAAAAAAAAAAAAAAAAAGCCAATTAATTTTGAATGATTGTTAAAAATTACAATGCAATACAACAACACATAATACAGACAGAGAATTGTATTTAAAGTTAGTAAAACATACCAGGAAAACCCATTGCTGAGGCAATACTAACAGGAACTATTCAGCTCAAAATTCATACAAATTGCTCATTTTACACAAACGCCATGCAGTTATTGCCTTCACTATTTGGTTAATTGTGCAGTTTATCAGTTGTTCTGTACTATTATACATTGAATATAATATGTATAATATATAGGTGACAAATTATGAATATTATATTCATATATATATTATATGAATATAATATTATGAACTAGTTACAAAGTAACTAGCAACTAGGACTGGAAGTAGTGTGAAATGCAACAGGGTGGTAAGGGTGGGCTGCTAGGTGGCTGTGTACAGGCTGCTTCAGTTTATATATATATATATATTATATGAATATAATATTCATAATATGTCACTTAATCAGGGTCGTCAGTTCAGTTTACTCAGTGATAGAAAAAGGTTGGGAACCACTATAGTGTACATCCAATCCAAACATAAGTAAGGCCAATGTGTGTGTTTGTGTCTGTGTGTGTGTGTGTGTGTGTGTGTGTGTGTGTGTGTGTGTGTGAAATATCAATTCATGTTACATTTTGTCAATTTATAAATGGCTACATTTATTTTTTATATTATATATCATTATATTATATTTGCTACATTTAATGACATATTTATGTGTGTGTGTGTGTGTGTGTGTGTGTGTGTGTGTGTGTGTGTGTGTGTGTGTGAGAAATATCAATTCATGTCACATTTTGTCAATTTATTAATGGCTACATTTATTTTTAATATTATTTTTGCAACATTCAATGACATATTTATTTATTTATCAAGTCATTTATTTATTCATTTATTTTCTATTTTGGCAGGTTCCATCATCTCCGTGTTTCTATCCATGATATAGATCCTTTATTGAGGTCTTTGTCGACATCTGCTGGAAATTGGGCTCTACTACAGCCAGCCTGATATTTCCGTCAGGCACCTTGTGGGCCACCTCTCATGACGGCGCTTTAGCAGAGGAAGGACCCACAAACGGCGGCTCATCGTCGGCTTGCAGAGTGTCATGGAGATTGTTTTTATACATGAAACTTTATCCATCTGAAATCACAACCATCTTATCTAACACGCCGGTAAATATTATATTGTACAAATCTACAGCTTGTTCTTAATCAAATGGACGTCGTATGAATGTAAAATATGCACGAAATATAGCAGATAATAGCACGACAAAAGAAGTGGACGGCGTCAGGTTAAAAGTGGCGCTTTCTCTATGAATGGACTGAATACTATGAGTGAGCTTTATGTTACAGGCTAACTGCATTATCAACTTGAATTATAAAGGATAAAGATATGTAACGTTGTGCTATAAATTCAATGAATGAGCTAATGTTAGTTTCCAAGGAAACGTAGTTATTCATTCAGACTTGCTGTAGTGTAAAGTTCTGTGTGCTAAGCTAATTACTACCACTAGTGCTATTTCCTCAAACAGTGCAGCTCAGCTCCGTTTGAATATCCCTCTTAAACAGTCAAGTAACGCTACTGGTCCTGGGAACTGTGCATAGTATTAACAGATATTACTGTTTATGTATAAACATATTTCTTTGTTTTCCCTCCAGTTTTGAGCTGGGCTTAGTGCTCTTGTTTGCAGCCCCTAGAAGAACAACCTTGTGGGGTAGGAGCCATGTTTCTGTACAACATCACCCTGCAGCGTGCCACAGGCATCACTCATGCCATCCATGGAAACTTCTCAGGTGAGATGATACCTGCCTGCCTTATTTTCCTGTTTGGTTGTGTTATCATTAGACTGTCTTACCATTTTTCGACCTCTTTTGTCAAATTAAGAGCTAGAATAGAAGTTAAGTCCACCGCCTGGGAATTGGATGGTTAGAAGAAGACGAAAGGCACTTTATTAATTCTCGAGGGGAAATAAATTTTGTTCACTCTGTTATATACAGGACACACACACATGCACAATCGACCTATATACATGCGTTAATGAGAGAGATGTCAGAGCGAGGGGGCTGCCCCCGACATGCGCCCCGAGCAGTTGGGGGTTTGGTGCCTTGCTCTTGGGCACCTCGGCAGTGTCAAAGAGGCAAACTGGCATCTCTCCAGTAACCAGTTCACACTCAGTACTTGGTCCATGCGGGGACTTGAATCGGCGACCCTCCGGTTCCCAAGCCAAGTCCCTATGGACTGAGCTACTGCCCCCCCAAGTTATTGGTTTGTGGGGCAGCTGTACCTCAAATGTAAGAGATGGATGTTGAAGAGGACCTATTATGCTTATTTTTAGGTGCATACTTGTATTTTGGGTTTTTACTAGAATGTGTTTACATACTTTAATGTTCAAAAACCCTTCGCCTTTCTCATGCCGGCTGTGCTGCAGCACCTCTTTTCACCCTCTGTCTGAAACGCTCTGTTTAAGCCCCCACTCCTGAAAAGCCCAGTCTTCTTTGATTGGTCAGCTGACCCTCTGTTGTGGTTGGTCAACCGAAACAAACTCTTCGGACTCCACTCCAGCTCCGCTCTAACTGGCTTTGTTTTAGGGAGAGCCAAACTAGCCACTAGGCAGGTATTATGCAAATGTATTACTTGGTGACATCATCACGTTACAGAAGAAAAAAGCAGGACTTCAAGCAAGGCGTTTAAAGGCCTATGGAAAGGAGGCTGGATCATGCGTCATCAACGTGCCATATCTTTGGGGGTATAACACATGCATAGTAAAATCTGGTCTGCCCTCGTCAAAATTGAGCCCAGCGCAACGCATGACAGCAGCTTCAGTTACGCTGCGCATGTGTTATACACATTACTGTTACAATACCTGGCTTCTCCTTTCCACATGGCAATGTGGAAGTGTCTAGAAATTGTTTTTTCCAAATGCATACTTTTGTGTTTGTGTTCTATTTATCAGATGCCTTACATTTTCAATGATAATGAGTTTTCATCATGTTATTTTTATTATGGCTTTCCTCTGAAAGTGGAAAGAGTTTAACTCCCGAAAATATACAGTATTGTTTTCCTGTGGGTTTTAAATGATTACATGCTGAAAATATCACTTAAACTAAAGGTCTCACCATGATTGAACTGTGATTTTTAAAACACAGAACTGCGGAGACTTGTGTAGAAAATGATATACTTTTTGTTGTCACCATTTTAATATTTGCTAGATTAAATGCTGCTGATTTTATTATTAAATATAATAACGTAACAATTCTTATCTTAGACATATATACTGACTGCAGTTTTATTTCTGTGAAAGGGGAGCAGATATTCGTGAGAAATTCTGTTAAATTTCAATTCTAGGTTTGAACTATTATACACCTATCTGAGAGAAAAGCTGAATGCTGAAAAGAGATGTTTGTGTCTTGGTAGGAACCAAAATGCAGGAGATTGTTGTTTCCAGAGGAAAGATCTTGGAATTATTGCGGCCAGATGCCAACACAGGAAAGGTGCACACTCTGCTCACAGTGGAGGTGTTTGGCATCGTTCGGTCCCTGATGGCCTTCAGACTCACTGGAGGAACCAAAGGTACGTAGCCCAAGGGTGCCTGCACTGCAAACATGGATTATACAGTTAAAGACATTCTAAATGTATTTTGCCCTCAGATTGATTTTCATGAAATAGATTGATGTATGTGCAAAGTTAGCCACCGGTTTCACAATCCTCCACTGAAGTGGAGAGGTTTCCCTCTACTCTGGGATCCGATGTTCAACCACAATTTTATGACCTCAAAATGATTTATGAACTGCTAAAATGTAAGGGGAAAAGTATAGTTCTCTCACTCCATATGCTACCCTTGTTTCTTTGTGTTTATCTATGTTCTTGTATGTTTGTAGACTACATCGTTGTTGGAAGCGACAGTGGTCGTATCGTCATCCTGGAATATCATCCATCAAAAAACATGTTTGAGAAGATCCACCAGGAAACATTCGGAAAGAGCGGCTGCCGGCGCATCGTCCCGGGACAGTTCCTGGCGGTCGACCCTAAAGGCAGAGCTGTGATGATAGGTACGAAGTCATATCAAATAGTTCAAATGTTTGTATGAATCCCAACAGTTGACCCAAAAGAGAAAATGTCAGTATGTGCTCACGGCCATGTCACAAAGATGAGGTTAGCATATCTCTAGAACATAGTAAAATGTCTCTGTATTTTACTGTAATCTTTTGTCCAGCACCTTTTGTATACGTATATTGTATTCTACAATTAAAAGGTTTTAGTCTTAAAGCTGAAGTAGGCAAGATTGGAGCAAATATGATTTTAAAAAGTTATTTTTATAAAAACGGTCGCTATATCGACAGCAGTACATTGCTTAGCTTCTATGCCGGTAACGTACTCGTGTCTGCTTCTTAAAACTGGGAGAATGCCGACCGCCATCTAAGCTACTGTATATATAAGGATGTACAGTATATATGCTGTACATGAAGCAGCGTTATCATGCAGAAACCTACGTCAGGTCACGTGGGAAAAAGCTTTTAGAAAGGCTTGGAAAAATAGCATTTTTTTTACAGTAAAACATATTATGACCAAAATGTAAATGTTCGTATTTTTATACGTAAGGAACACCACTGGGAAGCTACAGAATGATATAAAAACCTCAAAAAACTAAAACATAATGGTCCCGCCCTTTAAGATAGCGTGCACTGGCTTGTGTTGTAGATGTGATGAGTTTTTCATGTCTCTTCTCTGACAATCACTGGAGAAAGATTGAACCTCTCTGATCTCAGCACATAAGTTCCATTTTTACCATTGGTAACAAATATTGTTGACCATCTTGATGCTATAAGCATTTTTTTTAATTCTTTTGTTATTGTTTAAATAGTTTAAAGTTGCCACCACTCCCATGGTGTCTTCCTCCGGTGCTCTTAACGGCATCTGCAAGATTTCACATACCTGAGGAAAACAAGCAGTTAAGAGCTGATCTGAGGTCTGCTGTCCAGCTGCCGTCTATGAGAGCTGACTGTCAATCACTCGCGAACTCCGACCAAGCGGTCAAATTATGCAGCGCTGATCAAATATAAATCAATATTATGTTACTGTAGTGCCTATTTCTTGCCTCAAATGTTTTCAGAATCATCTTGTAGTGCACGGTTTAGCTGTAAAATGAGAAAGTTTGTGACGCAGCCGCCATACTGAGATCTGGTGAAGGAAAGCTAAGTTCTGGTCACATGACCGGAGCACAGCCAATAGGAACGCTCTCTAAGTGAAATGACCCATGATTGGTCAAAGTCTCTCGTCACGGGCTAGATTTTCTAAAGCCTGAAAACAGCCATGAGGAGGTGCAGAAGTCTAGTTATCTCTCAGAACACTTGAATTACAATATACTGAAAGGTTATTATGGAATTTTTTTCCCAATGATGCCAAAAATATACTGCCTACTACCACTTTAAAGGACATATATGTTGAAACTACATTACCATAAGTCAAATATAACTAAGCATTTTGGATGCCTGTTGTCTCTCCTCTGTCTAGGAGCGATAGAGAAACAGAAGCTGGTGTATATTCTAAACAGAGACGCAGCAGCAAGACTGACTATCTCCTCTCCACTGGAAGCCCACAAAGCAAACACACTGGTCTACCATGTAGTAGGAGTCGATGTCGGCTTTGAAAATCCCATGTTTGCCTGCCTCGAGATGGACTATGAGGTAAGGCCATGAAAAGTCCAAATTACTCCTTCAAAGGGCAGGTCCATCTGTGTTCTGTTCTGTTTTTTTTTTTTTTTTATAAATGGAAACGCCCACTCAGCCGTTGTGAAAAGCATTGACGTAGGTTTCCAAAGTAAGCTAATCGAAGCTAATCAATAAGGCTCTGAATAATGTGAACGCTAACACTAGCCAAGTCAAAGTTAGCTGTGTTTTGAAGAGGGATTGTATGTATAATCGTGCATTCTGCGAGGTAAAATAATTTTTTTTGAAATTTTTTGAAGACCGTGATATTACGGCTTCAGTTACTGTTGGATCGGGATGTCTGATGGCGAGGTTAAGCGGCTGTGGATGAGAGCAGCAGAAAAACGTATTTTAGCCACCTAAAAAAAAGTCAGTATCAGATTAAATGTACCCTATATTTAGAATATTTTCACCGCTTTACCTTGGCATTAGATAGCCCTTTCCAACGGGGGACTGAAGCCGTTATATTGCTGTCTTCAAAACCAGACCAGACTCCATTCACAAAAACAGTAATTTTACCCCCGAGGAACTTTCGGATCCGAACTAACGTGGCGTCCACAGCAGTACATTGATTAGCGTCTGTGCCGGTACTCCTGTCTGCTTATTAAACATAAACATATTTCGACCAAAATTTGACTGTTGGATTTGAATTCATAAGGAACACCACTGGGAAGCTACAGAATGATATAAAAACTCAAAAATGATGGGCTCGCCCTTTTAAGATAGCGTGCATTGGCTTGTGTTGTAGATGTGATGAGTTTTTCATGTCTCTTCTCTGACAATCCCTGGAGAAAGATTGAACCTCTCTGATCTCAGCACATAAATTCCATTTTTACCATTGGTAATAAATATCGTTGACCATCATTACTCTTGTTTAAGTAGTTTAAAGTTGACACCACTCCCATAGTGTCTTCGACTATACTGAAAACCTTCTGATCCTGTATGTTGATATTTTTGCTCTTTCCAGGAAGCTGACAACGACCCGACAGGAGAAGCTGCTGCCAACACGCAACAGACGCTCACCTTTTACGAGCTGGACCTCGGCTTGAATCACGTTGTCCGCAAGTACAGCGAAGCTTTGGAAGAGCACGGGAATTTCCTCATCACCGGTAAGCATTTAGGCCCATGCGGTTGCACACTCGCACAACGATGAAGCAATAGTTGCATCAGTTATCAGTTGCTTCGGTAATCATCGGTAATGGAAACTGGCATGCACACAGCTGTCACTCATGGTTGGAGGCTGTCAAAAGTGGAGCCAAGAAGAGACTGGTGTGTCAAAATACACCTAGAAGGGATAGTGAAAATGAAATTTAGAAACATATTTAGAACTGTCACATTTTCAGAATTTTGGCATTGACTTGGTACCGAAGTACCCCTAAAAAAGAATTTGTACCCACACCAAAGTGTTGTTGATATGATGAGATTTTCATGTCTCTTCTCTGACAAACAATGGAGAAAGATTTAACCTCTCTGATCTCAGCACAACTTTGCCCACACAATAACACATGTTGAAGAGCAAGTTAAAGTAATAAGGGGAAACCTTGGATTAGAGAACAGAGCCCATACTGCTTTTGGATTCCAGCTGTTTTCACTGCAGTCATCCTGATTTTTTAAAAGGACACACATCTTACTAATCGCTCCTCTCTGTCTAGTTCCTGGCGGTTCAGATGGGCCCAGTGGAGTTCTGATCTGCTCCGAAAACTACATCACTTACAAGAACTTTGGAGACCAGCCTGACATTCGCTGTCCCATCCCGCGACGCAGGGTGAGTCCAAAATACAGAAATACATCATTAAAAGCAGAGCTTGTTATACACAGTCAACATTACCACAAACTTTCCATGCTGGCTCTCTGAGTCTCTTTTACTGCAGCTTCCTACGCACTTCCTATTATTGACTGCAAGAATTTAAACTATAATTTAATGAGTAGTAATGATGTAATCCAGTACTATGATTTCAAATGGAACGATGCTTTCCTGTTTATTTGGAAGCTGTGTTACAATTCCACGTTTTATTTTTTGTTTTTTTATCTGCATCTGTGTCGGATCACTTTTTTTCTTGGTATACACATTTATTTATATTCTGCTCCTTTTCCTCATCTGCCCCACCCTGCAGAATGACCTGGATGACCCGGAGCGTGGCATGATATTTGTTTGCTCAGCCACCCACAAGACCAAGTCCATGTTCTTCTTCCTGGCCCAAACTGAGCAGGGAGACATCTTTAAGGTTACCCTGGAGACAGATGAAGAAATGGTGAGCAAAAATGAAGGATGGATGGAGGACTCTGTAGTGTTTTCCACTTCTTCTTTATGTGACATGACAATTCTTTATCAGTTTTCCAGTGAAACAAACGGTGTAGCCAAATTCACTAGGTGCTGCATGCTTGTAATACCACCCACCTCTAATGTAAAATCAACTAAAAGTTTGAGCACAAAAATGTATGTTTAAAAGGGTTCTCTGTTGTTTCTCAGGTCACAGAAATCAGGCTGAAATACTTCGACACGATCCCCGTGGCAACTGCCATGTGTGTCCTGAAGACTGGTTTCTTGTTCGTGTCTTCAGAATTTGGAAACCAGTAAGTCATTTGTCAGCATCAATTCTTCGTCACATTAATTTGTATTACCTTTTGACGTAATACAACTTTCAACCATGTTGTACTTTTCTTTCTGGGCTTGAAAACCTTCAGATTGGTGCAACAATATCCTGAAAGCTCAGCCCAGAACTCCTGTCTATTTCTCTCTTTATTTCTGTTGCTCTTTTGTTCTCATGTTGTTCTACCTTTTTATTTCCTTTAGTTACCTTTACCAGATCGCCCACTTGGGTGATGATGATGAGGAGCCTGAGTTCTCCTCTGCAATGCCGCTGGAGGAGGGAGACACCTTCTTCTTCCAACCCCGCCCCCTCAAGAACCTTGTGCTGGTGGATGAACAGGAGAACTTATCACCCATCATGTCTTGTCAGGTCAGTGTGTGTGTGTTTGCACACCAAAATACCTAGGAGCAATATTGCAGTGCATGTCCTTGCTGACTTATCATCTACTCTCTTCCTGTTTTTAACAGATTGCTGATTTGGCCAATGAAGATACACCACAGTTGTACGTTGCCTGTGGACGAGGACCCCGGTCTACTCTGAGGGTCCTTAGACATGGACTGGAGGTAAACACACACACACACACACACACACACACACACACACACTTGACAACATAGCATGTAACATGCATGCAGGCAAGAACAGGCGCCGCACACACACACACACACACACACACACACACACAAACACTGCTGGCTGAAAAGTGATGAGTATGTTCATGTCTCTTCTCTGAATAAAAGCTGATGAGTCTATCGATCACTCTGATTTCAACACAAACAGAATCTAGTGTTTTTATATCACATGCTGTCACCACTGCAAGCTTTCTTCACTCGCTGCTTGCAAACATAGCACCAAAGAAATCACTGGTTGTATGCTGGTTGGTCACCATTTCTGGTTCTGTATCCGTTAACATTTTAGTTTGATGGGTACAAATCCCACCTGTGAATAAACACACAAAGCCCTGCAGCAGAGCTTTCAGGATGGACTTTAGGACGATTAATTGGATAGGAAACATTAGAGTCCGTCACCACACTACATGTCTGTCTGTACATTTTATTCAAGGAGCATTATGTAACAGTTTATCTACACAGAAAGACCATATTTATATGCTTGAAGTCTATTTTCTTCTGTTTTATGCGGGTAAGTGCAGTAATTGTGTGTTGGGCTCTGCCAAAATGCAGGTGACCTACACTCATTACTGTGCCTGAACGCATCCTGTGTAGATACAGACGGAGGATTGAAACTGCTGCTCTGCTAACAGACTGCTTTCGCTATACGCCACTTGTGTACCCATAAGGAGCTTAAATTATTAATGTCTCTTAAGCAGTAGGTCAGAATGAATCTGCATCTAGTACTCAATTTATTTATTTATCTTTATTACAATAGTAAGGACGGTGAATGTGAAATTCAATAATCAGATGTAAAGTAAATGTACCCATAATCTTTAATGTGGTTGAATCTAGAGGTCAACTGATTAATCGGACCGTATCCTCGGGAGGAAAATGTACAGTCAAGTGGATTTTATAACAAACTAATCCAAACTGGAGTCCAATAACAAGTCTAAATTGAGACCAGATTCTTAAAATGGAAACAAAACTCACGTTATATGAAAATTGAGTTGGCCGAATGGGCAGTTTTGATAAGGGCAAGGCTCAAAGTGAAGTAGGACATGATTTGGCTTCAAATTCACACCAACCTAATGTCAGTTCCTAGATCCAGAGGGCCATTTTTTGTATATAGTTGCCCAATAATACTTTCTTAGCTTAGGAAGTGCCAATCCACCTACAGATCTATGCATCTGTAAAAACTCTCTCTTGATACTGAGGGGCCTGCCTTTCAATAGAAAAGAGGAAATTAGTTTGTTTATTTTACAAAAAAAAAGGATTTGTGTAAAAAGACTGGCAGACATTGGAAAAGGTACAAAAAGCTTGGAAGCACATTCATTTTAATGCATTTTATCCTCCCAGCAATGGTTGTATGCAAACAGGTCCAGTTTAAGTGGATCCATTAAGGGTAGGAAATTGTTTTTCCAAAGGTTTGATCATTTTCGACAGACATGATAAAATATGGGATATTTAACAAACATTAAATCTTCTTTTTTTGTCTTCTGTTCTTTCTCTACTTCCTTTCCTATCCATCCATCAGGTATCAGAGATGGCTGTGTCGGAGCTGCCCGGTAACCCCAACGCTGTGTGGACAGTACGCAGACATGTTGAAGGTAAGGCCACCAGAGACTGTGATTTTTGCTGTTCAGATTTATTCAAGTGCTGTGTCTATATCCAGCAGCATCGTAAAACATGAATACGTTTATTTAGTTGTTGATAGTGAAACGATTTTGCGGGGGTTGGGACACTCAAAACAATTTATCCACAGTTTTACAGCCCCAACAATAGTGACCGAGTAGGCTACAGCATACTGGCTGAGTGTCTAATGTTTTGGTATGTATAGGAAAACGGATTAAAAAATAACTATCGAAAATAAATCTCATAATAATAATAATCTCATAAAGTTATCGTTAGTGTGGAAGCGTTTTATCGCCCAGCCCTATAACAACTGGCGATAATTCGTATTTAATTTTGTTATGGGTCGACCCATCTGTCACTCCTTTGACATGTTTGGTCTGTTTTCATTAAAACAACAAGACTGTTTTGCTGTGACTAAATCGGCCCATTTTACATGCAGACCTTTTTTTTTTTCTTCTTCTTCTTTTTTTAATGAGTAAAGCATTTGCTTTTGGTACATAGAAGTAAAGAGCCTGAATATGTACAGATGTTCACGGTCTGCATCTTTAGTGTTTGCATGTGTTTTCTCTTCAGTTGAAATTTATGTTACGCAACAGCGCATTTCCCTAAACATTTAGTCTCATTGTTCCAACACAGCTGGAAGAGATCAGTCATTAGATCTGTGAGTGAGAGAATGTGAGTTTGCTTGTGGAAAGACAGGAGAAAAAACACAGCTGGTTTCAGAATGACATTGAATATTTGTCTGTATGATCCATCAGGACAAGAATCTTCAGGTCCTTGAGTACTTTATGTAATAATTTGTCATGTTATGAGTTACAGATTTAGTCATATCAACTTCACTTCATTTAATCTGAAATCACAGATAGTATTTAGTATTTAAACAGCGCTGCCGAATTCTCCACTCCAGTTTCTCATTGTTGGTTTTCTGTCTGGCAATCGTCTTACAATGGGGCACACTACAAGATCTTTCACTGGGAGGATTCCCTGATGAGGTCTCCAAACTACATTTTGTCACGAAAACACACACGAGAAATGACGTGATACCATACACTAGACATGTAACAAAACTCTTTTTTTACTATTTATTCCCCTCCGTGTTGCAAATACAACACATACAGTAAATTCCTATTGTTACAGGCGATCGCTCCGCTCATTGGGTGTAGCTCGTGGCCTGAGTCCCCAACAGGTCCAGTTATTTAGCATGCTAGATATCTGGAATGTGTCTTTGAACAGTTCGCACATGACGCAGATGCCGTACAGTATTGACGGGGTACTATCTGCAGTGGAAAAGTAAATTGAGGAAAGCACCTGGTGCCAAAAGTGAGTCCAGTACAGTCGAGTTGAGTCGAACCATGCAGTGGAAATGAGACGTATCTCTGCTCATCTGTTCATCCATCTGTTTCTTCATCATTCTATTGTTTCCTTTTTTTTTTTATTTCATTATTTATGTTTCATTGTATTCTGCTGTCTATGATGTGAATTTCCTTGGAAAGCACTTTGTTCTTTTGGCTTGAAAAGTGCTCCACAAATAAAATTATCATATTTGCCCTCCGGACAACTCCCATCTGCAATGTTTTTCTAATCAGTGCTTCTTTGTCTTTGTTTGCCTCTATTCCTTTTTTTCATTAGATGAGTTCGATGCCTACATCATTGTGTCTTTCGTGAACGCCACTCTGGTTCTGTCCATCGGGGAGACTGTAGAGGAAGTGACAGATTCTGGATTTCTGGGAACAACGCCTACTCTCTCCTGCTCGCTGCTCGGTGAAGACGCCCTAGTGCAGGTGGGTGCCATGTACCTTTTTAACATCATCTTCATTTATACTTGTGATAATACTGGACAACTACCTCAAGATTGCACGAAGTAATACAGTTGCATACAGGCAGTCTTGACCGTTGTATTTTATTATTACATCACAAATTGTGAAATTTCCTGCTGGGTTTAATAAAGTATCTGTCTGTCTGTCTGTCGCAAATCAAGAATATGTCTAAATGTAGTTTCATGATGCAGAGATTAATTTGTAAGGCCTATTACACATTTGAACCCATAAATATTTGTTGACCTGTGACTCTCTCTGCACAATATACAGTATCAAACTTCATCAAGTGTTTAGAATTGCAACACAGATGACTACAGCATCTTGTGTATCCTGTTCCCTCTGACTGCTGCTTACTTTGCTGTATCTGTAACAGTAAACTGAAGTATGCAGGATGTTATGTTGGAATGAGAAGATAGTAAATACAAAGTAATATCAACAATGAAACCATCCTACTACTTCCTGTCTTACCATCTTACATCTTCTTCCTGCTTCTCCATACAGGTGTACCCAGACGGTATTCGCCACATCCGAGCGGACAAGCGTGTGAATGAGTGGAAGACTCCAGGCAAGAAAACCATTGTCCGCTGCGCCGTGAACCAGCGACAGGTTGTTATCGCACTCACCGGGGGAGAGCTGGTCTACTTTGAGATGGACCCGGTAAGAAAGTAGATCGTTTTTCAGCATTTCACATCTTCTGCTACTTAAATCTCTTATTCAACAAGTCACAGATCTCACTTGAATCTCACTGGGATTTTAGGGTTGAGCTACTACAGCAGACCTCAAACAAAAGCTTCAAATTATTTTGTAGCTCAACAGTTTTTGCAAAATGCCAGGTTGTATACATTTTTTTGGCTTTTTTTTTTACACAAGTGAACTTGAATGTTATTGACATGATCACTGGCAACACTTAGTGACAGACGTGCAACACTCAATACTTGTGACTACAACCTCAGATATGACTGCACAATTGAAGTAAGGCCTCTGATAAGCTCTGCAAAAATGCAACAATATGATGTTCACCTAATTTGTCTTTACAGCAGAGAAAGTGACAAATTTTAAATGTGACAGAAACAAATATTGAAGACAAACTGGATCGATCTCTGGTACCATAATAAACACGGGAAAGAGCTGAGATGACTGAAAATCGTAATCGCATCGTAATCCTGTTTCTCTCTTTGTCTCCTTCCTCTCTAGTCTGGCCAGCTGAACGAGTACACCGAGCGGAAAGAGATGTCTGCAGACGTGGTTTGCATGAGCCTGGCTAACGTTCCACCTGGTGAGCAGCGCTCGCGGTTCCTGGCCGTGGGACTGGTTGACAACACTGTCCGAATCATCTCGCTGGACCCTTCGGTATGAACAGACACACTAAATAGCACATAAACCAATAACCCTGACACATTACAGTTGAATGTTCTGGGCCTGACCCAGTCTATTGTCAGTTGAGTGAAGTACAGTTGTAGTTATACAATTGCCTCAGACTTAGTCAGCCAGTCTTGCGAGCTAGGTGGTGGTAAGCGTTACATTCTTTTTATCCTGCATCCAAGTCATTTAGCAACCAAATAAATGTTATCATAAAATACCAGCATCTGGTTTAAAACCACATTTCTAACTGTTAAATTTCTTTCGATAATTGACATGTATCAATAAGTAATAAAATAACAAATAATAGTTCCCTGCCCTAGGGGAAAGCTTGGTGCAACATGACATTTGACTCCCTGCTCCTAAGGATGACCAGTGTAGCAGCCTTTGCCCTTTTAAAATATGTATTGTAGATTCACTAGACAGTCTTGCTTCAGACACAGCCAAAATATTTATAATAGCAAACCAGCGGTGTAAAATTACAGGATTAATTGATTGACGAAATATACTTATTTTCAGAATAACGGATACAATCCTGCTGTAAAGTGACAAGGATTAATTTATGACTCGTGAGGCGCAGTTTAATATTTAAGTGAAAAAGTGGTGCACAGGAATGTTGAATGGAAATTCCTGCAGACAGCCTCAGTAAATATCACTTTTGTACTCAACCAGGTGCGATCAGTGCTGATAATTGTATGTTGGAAACCTTGTGTATGATGAAATAGTGTTGACTCTCTGAATCTTTATCCTGTGCAGGACTGCCTGCAGCCGTTGAGTATGCAGGCTCTGCCAGCCCAGCCAGAGAGTCTGTGTATTGTCGAGATGGGAGGGGTCGAGAAACAGGATGAACTTGGAGAAAAGGGAACCATCGGCTTCCTCTACCTCAACATAGGGCTTCAGGTATTCTTTCTCATTCACCAAACTGAGATGGTTGAAATAACTAAAAGTGATAGGTTGAAATAACTAAAAGCAATGATTAAATGGTTGAAATGGCTAAAAGTGATGGCTAAATGCTTAAATAATTAGCTAGCTGTTACTTTTTAGCTGAAATTGTTCGCTAAAAGTAATGGCTAAATGTCCGAAATAGCTAAAAGTAATGGATAAATGGTTGAAACTTCCAATTTAATCTGCCACTCTGAGTGGTTGTTATAGAGAACATGACCAAACTGTCCTTAACTTTGACCGTTAAGGGGAGACATCAGGTGAATAGGGTAAAAAATTGAACCAATAGATATTAACATAACACTTCCCATGTTGATTACTTGCATTAAGGCAATTATTGTTTGTATTACAAGTTTTCTGAAATTGTATGTTTAAACATGCATTATCTTATTAATTATGCGCTACTTTGCATACATTTCCAGAACAGAAATCTGAACAATGGATAAGGTTCAAACTTCTTTTTTTATTTTGTTGACATATTAGAGTCAAAGGTTTTTACAGAGGGGATTTTGGATTTCTCTTTGTATCACTCCATAAAGAAATCCATTTTCAACATGTTTTTAGGAATAAAATGTTCTATAAATCAGGCTATGAAAGATATTTGAACAAACCCCTCTGTAAAAACCTTCAGAATATATATATGAATGAAACCTAAGTGGTGTATGTAAGTGCTACTGAAATGGTCTCATTCTGAGAAAAGAGCCTTTAAAGATATGGATTGTAAAATTCCATTTGGCAAGACACTACAGGTGAATAGGGTTAAAAAAAATTAACTAATAGATATCACCGTGAAACTTCCCCAGTTGCTTACTTACATTAAGACAATTATTTTTTTGTATTACAGGTTTTCTGAAATGTTCTGTTTAAATATGCAAATGAGGCATTGTCTAATGCTAACTTGTGGTGAATTAAGGAGAAATCTATGGATGCAAATTTTTCAAAAGTGTAGTGAAAGAAACATCTCAATTAATATTTTGGAAATTTTCTTTCCACTAGTCTGAAAGAAGACTTTTTATGGAAGCAAAATAGCCCAAAATCTCAAAATTGACCAGTGCATTAAAAACAATGTTTTTGCCTGGGCTGTCTCAGCTTAAATGGTCTGAAACAGTATTGTAACAATATCCACTTTTATATCATTAATAGTTAATATCCCTTTTATTAAGCTCAAATGAACATGACGGGTAGAAGGGGTATTTGAGTTCATCTGAAAGGGCTGTGGGGGTACGTCTGTCTATTTACATTTATCATTCTGGAGGGCTGATGTGACGATCTATTGGAATATAGATTGTAGATCATGTCATCTATTAATCTGTGTGTGTGTGTTTGATCCCCTTTCTCAGAACGGCGTGCTGCTGAGGACTGTGCTGGACCCAGTAACAGGTGACCTGTCAGATACCAGGACACGCTACCTGGGGTCACGACCTGTCAAACTCTTCAGAGTCAGGATGCAGGGACAGGAAGCTGTAAGTGACTCGCACATTTACATACAATCAATACTCACAAAAAAAGATCCAACTTAATTAGAAAATGATACACCCGTTTGCTCTCATAGAAGTATGATATTAAAGCTGAAGTAGGCGAGATTGGAGCAAATATGATTTAAAAAAAAAAAAAAGAAAGTATTTTAATAAAACGGTCGCTATATCCTGACAGTAGTACATGAGACAGGTAACCTAAAAACAATCCTGTACCTCTGTGTCCTCCGGTGCTCCTAATGGCATCTGCAAGATTTCACAGACCGGAGGAAAACAACCCGTCAGAGCTGATCTAGAGTCAGCTGTCCAGCTGCTGTCTATGAGAGCCGGCTGTCAATCACTTGCGTACTTGGACCAAGCGGTCAAACTAGGCAGCGCTGATCAAATGTGAATCAATATTATTTTACGTTAATGCCTATTTCTGGCCTCAAATGTTTTCAGAATCATCCTGTAGTGCATGGTGTAGCTGTAAAATGAGAAAGTTTGTGACGCCGTCGCCATTGTGAAATCTGGTGATGGAACGCTAAGTTCCATTCACAAAAATGGTAATTTTACCTCGAGGAACTTTCGGATCTGAACTAAGGTGTCGTTAACAGCAGTACATTGCTTAGCTTCCATGCCGGTAACGTACTCGTGTCTGCTTCTTAAAACTGGGAGAATGCCGACCACCATCTAAGCTACTGTATATATAAGGATGTACAGTATATATGCTGTACATGAAGCAGCGTTATCATGCAGAAACCTACGTCAGGTCACGTGGGAAAAAGCTTTTAGAAAGGCTTGGAAAAATAGCATTTTTTTACAGTAAAACATACTATGACCAAAATGTAAATGTTCGTATTTGTATACGTAAGGAACACCACTGGGAAGCTACAGAATGATATAAAAACCTCAAAAAACTAAAACATAATGGTCCCGCCCTTTAAGATAGCGTGCACTGGCTTGTGTTGTAGATGTGATGAGTTTTTCATGTCTCTTCTCTGACAATCCCTGGAGAAAGATTGAACCTCTCTGATCTCAGCACATAAGTTCCATTTTTACCATTGGTAACAAATATTGTTGACCACTTGTTGTTACTGTAATGCCTATTTCTCGCATCAAATGTTTTCGGAATCATCTTGTAGTGCACGGTTTAGCTGTAAAATGAGAAAGTTTGTGACCCAGCCGCCATACTGAGATCTGGTGAAGGAAAGCTAAGTTCTGGTCACATGACCGGAGCACAGCCAATAGGAACGCTCTCTAAGTGAAATGACCTGTGATTGGTCAAAGTCTCCCGTCACGGGCTAGATTTTCTAAAGCCTGAACACAGAGCCATGAGGAGGTGCAGAAGTCTAGTTTTCTCTCAGAACACTTGAATTACAATATGCTGAAAGATTATTATGGAATTTTTGCCCAATGATGCCACAAAATTGTTGCCTACTGAAGCTTTAAAACTCTTTTGGCTGCTGATCAGACTAAGGAAAAAACATAAAATGTAAGTTCTTGATGAATCAGAAATTGTCTCTTCTCACTGACAGGTGTTGGCAATGTCCAGTCGCTCCTGGCTTAGCTACTCGTACCAGTCTCGCTTCCATCTGACCCCTCTGTCATACGAGACTCTGGAGTACGCCTCTGGCTTTGCCTCTGAGCAGTGCCCTGAAGGCATCGTGGCCATTTCCACCAACACACTGAGGTATGGATACACACTGCATTATGTTTACATAAAGCTTAGGCGGCCTTATATGTCATTTTAATTAGAAGTTTCTGAAATGTTTGGGAAGGGCTAAAAAAGTGTGACAGTCTGCTGTCTCTTTAGAAAAATGGATATCTGTGTTATTGTTAGGGTTACATTGTAATTATGTTCCTCAGCCATCTATAAACGTAGGTCTGAAAATAAAAACATAAGTGTGGTGAATTTGATTTCAGTGATTCTCCTTGTGCTGTATTTTCTCAAAATCTCCATATGCATCAGGCTTATGGAGATACCATGTGGACATCAGTGTAGTTGTCCAGCTTGGGCTGTTGGTGTTTCCTCCTATACATTTCTGAAGTTGGCAGAAATTGCTAATAGTGAAGACAAAAGAAGCAGGTTGATAGCTTTGTGACTTTGTGAATTTTTAGTGAAAAACACAATTATTTCAGCTGTACAATGGTTGCACAGCAGTAGTCAATTTTTTTAGGCATCTTTTTATTTGTGATCACAGTAGAAAAGCCATTTCAAGTGCAAACCCTCTAGCCTTTGCTCTGTATCACATCAAAGTAGATAAAAAAAAACTTCAGGTATATACTGATTGCACCACATTGCCTGATAATGACACCTCCATCTAGTGTTGTAATGGGGATCTGACTGTCAACAGAAAAATCCTAGGCTGCCCTGTTTATTAATTGTCTATAGGGACAGCTCCGTGGAGAAGCATAGGTCCAACTTCAAAGCGTGGCTGTACCCCTCAAGTTAACAATTCTTTTCTCTTCTCATCTGTCTGGCAGAATCTTGGCTTTGGAGAAATTAGGAGCTGTCTTCAACCAGGTGGCCTTCCCTCTGCAGTACACTCCCAGGAAATTTGTAATCCACCCGGAGACCAACAACCTGATTTTGATCGAGACTGACCACAACGCCTATACTGAGGCAACCAAAGCCCAGAGAAAGCAACAAATGGCTGAGGTATGAAGTGCAATGATCCTACTACTAAAACTAGACTCTGCTCCTGGTCCCTGACAATATTACATTTATTAGAGCACAGAGTTGGTCAGTTGGTTGGATCTATTATTATTTTTCCAGGCTAAAGCTTAAAAAGAAATACTTGATCATTTGTAACAGGTACTTTGCTGTAGCCTTCTTGTGTTCCTTTGGAGAATGGTCCACTATGGTATCTCTTCAGCTGACCTGCTATGTTCTTTGTTGCTGTTGCCCTCTGTAGGAGATGGTGGAGGCTGCTGGTGAAGATGAAAGAGAACTGGCTGCCGAGATGGCCGCTGCTTTCCTCAACGAGAATCTCCCAGAAGCCATTTTTGGCGCACCCAAAGCCGGAGCAGGACAATGGGCCTCGCTGGTGCGTCTCGTCAACCCCATACAGGGTACAACACTGGACCAGGTGCAGCTGGAGCAGAATGAAGCTGCATTTAGGTGAGCAGGTTCAATTTAATCTACATCAAGTACATCATTGCATCCAGATGAGGAATGGATGAACAGACAGATGGATAGCAAGAAGTGTCATATCCGTTCCGTATCCGTCAAAAACCAAAACAAACCACAGTGAACCGAAACAACAAAGCAGAAAATAGCGGAGGATCCACGTGGATACGACTTGAACCCTCATATTTTATATCCAATGCGGTAAACATTACACATACAGTAACGTATGGAAACACTTTGGGTTTGTAAAAAAGTGTATGTAATAGTATAGTGTTGTGTAGTATGTCGTTTTGCTTACCCTGTAGCAGCCTCAAATGCAGAATGTTTAGTGGTGCTGATGCTCTGAGGAAATGTTTGTTTAATTTCTGTGTAGGACATCGTTCATCAGTTGTTCTTAATTCTCCGTCTCACACCTCCTGTCTTTCCCTTTTCCTGTGTTTGATGTTTTTCAGCGTTGCAGTGTGTCGTTTCCCCAACACAGGAGATGATTGGTATGTTCTGGTCGGCGTTGCCAGAGACATGATTCTCAACCCCAGATCAGTGGGCGGCGGCTTTATCTACACCTATCGGCTCATCAGTGGAGGGGAGAAACTGGAGTTTGTGCACAAAGTGAGTTTGACACTTGAACTGAACTTGAATGAAATGATAATTAAAGGTATGATATGCAAGAAGTCACTAAAAAAAACAATATATAGACTGATACAAAATAATCCCTCACAATCATCACTCTTATTTTGCCTTACTCTGGACACTTCTGGCCGTCTGCAAACAGAAATGAGAAAACTAACATTCATTGACTGCAAATGCGGAAAAAAAGCAGCTGATGTTCCTATCTTTGCCTCTAGGCGTGCGACATCAGCAAGCTTACACATTGTGCCGGTCTAAACCCCTGCTACTATTATTATTTTATCTTGCTAATAGGTAGTGCAGGTTGGACTTGAACTACAGATCCAGAACCCGCAGATCTGCAGCTGGGCGATTTTGGCTAAGCCTGGTTTCAAAGTTAAAGTGACAGTTTTGTGACTAAAGCAAAAAGTGCAAGGTAGGCTCGTCGTGGTAGTTGGTGGCAGAGGTTGCTAATTGTCTGGCGAAACTGTGCTCTATTATGGAAATTTGAGTTAACAGGTCACCGTTGGGGATGGATGCTAAGATGAGGGTTGGACGAGAGAGAGAGAGAGAGAGAAGGGTCGTCAAAGTGCAACAGGCAGGAAAGCCTCGAGTATAGTTTTAGACACAGATGTTTTCTCCGGGCAATTCCCCAGAAAGTCAAGCAGGGTGGAGGCCATCGGGGTGAATCAGCCCACATGAGTTTGTTACCTGATGTGGATTAACAAGGGAAGTGAGTCATGAGTTAGCCACTTCTTTTACCGTAAGAGGAATTTCCCAACCACTTAACCAGATCAGATATTTTAGATGAGTCTATCTGGTCTAAATACTCTGATGCACACAGGTATGCATATGCATACCCAGATAGAAAGCGGATTATTCATACCCAAGTTGACTTACTGGGGGGGCACATTATGATTACACATTTATGACTACTGACCAATATCTGACCACAAACACTGTCATGGGCACACAGGTTCATTTATTTTTGTATGCATGCTACAATCAACATCACCACTCACTGGTGACTTGTAGAGAGTCTGGTTCTGAATAACAATACTCCTAACAAGACTACCTGTGGATTTCATTAGATGAACTTGAATTTAATTAGAATATGCATTTAACAAACAGTTTGGAAGTGTAATGAAGGCACTGGTGTTCAGTATGATAATGCAGTGTGATTGTCCCTTTGGATAAAAAAAAAGCCCTAATTTAACTGATGAGGTTTACTTCAATTGTCATTTACTTCATTTCAGGTTCTCTATTTGTTATTGTTGTTACTACTTGTGTTAAATGGATACGTTTAAGAGATTGATAGTTAATTAAAAAAAAAAGTAGGGCTATCAAAGTAAACACGATAACGCAAATCCGTTTTAATGCTACTAATTTCTTCAACACATTAAAGCAATTCAATGATTCGGAGGTTGGAGCGGGCTCAGTTTTAAAGATAGAAGATACTGGGATCATATTAAATTAGAAAACCTAAAGAATTCCAACCATGTCATACACGCTTGTCGCTCCAAACTTGCACTAAATTTTGGCGGGGGAAAATCTGGCATGGCGATTTTCAAATGGGTTAATTGATTTCCATTAATAAATATATACATACATTTGCATAAAGCAAGCATATTTGTCCACTCCCGTGTTGATAAGAGTATTAAATACTTGACAAATCTTCATTTTAGGTACATTTTGAACAGATTAAAAAATGTGATTAATTGCGATTAATTATAGACAATCATGTGATTAACCGTGATTAAGTATTTTAATCGATTTACAGCCCTAAAAAAAGAAAAAAAAAAAAGCAGTTTGGTGGCTAAATTGATCTCCTGAGTGCACTGAGTGCCTTTTTTGTAAGAGGGCAATAAAAGAGGCAACCTAAAATCGTCCCTGCGTCTCAAATGGAGTCAAGTTAACATATCTGAGACAGAACAGTTTCTGCATCAGGAATACAATGATTGCAGTTTCAGCTGAACAAAGGATAGCCAGCCCACCCCTTTGTAAAAAAAAAAAAAAAAAAAAAGTACATTTGAAAGACCTCAAACTGCAGCCTTAAAAGTAGAGCAGTCTTTTAAAACATCTTCAATACGACTCTAAACATTTGCATGGAACAAACAAAATCTAAACTTTACTATTGCAGACCGGAAGAAAGTCCTCTTCAGTTTAAATCTGAGCTAATGTGAGGAGGTTAACGCAGCTTTCCAAAAAAACTAGTCTGGAGTGAGTGAATTTCAAGGGATCAGCTACACAGTGATCAAACTGAACTACCATACTTTTTTGCAGACATACCATCTTTTCTGGCTAAAAGGTACAATATGCAAGAATTTCCTAAAAACAATGCGTAGACTACCTTGTGATTGATAGGTAGCTACCACGGCGTTGTCTGGTCTGGGGGTTGTCTTTTCAGTTCATGAAAGTTTATTATAACCTTTTTGGTTGCCTAAAAATGTCGTATTCAGCGTTTGGTTGTACTTAGCACCACCCTCTCGTGCCACTTCTGGTTGCAAAAGGCCAAAATGGTGACGGCCAAATACCAAGATGGCGACAGCTAAAATGCCAAACTCAAGGCTTCAAAATGTCAGCACGTCCCTAATTTGGAGAAACAGACAGGAATACCAGCACGGGAGCAAGTGTACTCTATATTTTTACCACTTCACCTTGCTGTCAGACGGCCTTTTCCGACATGGAACTGAAGCCACAATGCTCTCCTAAAAGCCACCAGACTCCTTTTTGAGAAAAAAACAATTATTTTACTTTGCAGAACACAGATGTTCCTGGTCTAGTGCTGCCTCGATCGGTTAGTTTGTATTATTGTGTGACTTTGGTGAATCTGAGCTAATCCTTTAAAACACCACAAAGTAATACACTGACTATGGATAGGTACCTCACACAACCCCACTTCAAAAAATCAGAACTATCCTTTTAAATTATGATGTTCAATGTTTTATATTTCTCTCAAAATTCACTGTGTTTAGTGAGACATTGGACCCTTCTTCAAAAAGATGGTCTTCTGCTTCTTAAGAAATATGAGCCGTTTCTGCTTAAACAAACCTGCATCTCAATCTAAATGCCTAAAATAATCTGATTAGCTGCATGTTAATAATTCATTGTGTTTTGATTGGCAGACCCCGGTAGAGGACGTGCCTTTGGCCATTGCTCCATTCCAGGGACGAGTCCTGGTGGGAGTTGGGAAACTGCTCAGAATCTATGACCTGGGCAAAAAGAAGCTGCTTCGCAAATGTGAAAACAAGGTAAGCCAAGGATCCACACACACACACACACACACACACACGCACACGCACACACGCACACACACACACACACACTGTGTATGATCCGTTTCTCAATGGCTAACATAGTTGACTTATGTTGCTGCTTGTGTAATAAGCAAAGCTGCTTAAAGTCAGTATGGTCAAATAATGTTTCTCTATTGTAAATCTACCTGTATTAACCAAATGTCTCCTAATGGCTTTATGTGATAAAAGAAACTCAAGTACAGGTAAATCCAGTGTATAGGATAAATATAACATTGATACATTGTCTGTGTGTAACCTCAATTCATTTGCCAATACATTTCAATAGAGATGAACATGGAACACTGGCTTTTCCGTCCTGCAAAGGCAAATTTAAAGTTATTTTTATCTGACCGTACGCGACGGCGCTGGTTTAAATGAGGTGAATTATTTAATTCGATAAAGAGTCTCCTGCTCTTCCTTTTTAGATTGGATATAATTCTGAAGTATGTCAATTTAAAATTAATCACAGCAAAGGCACACAGTCTTCTAAGAACAGAAATGATAAGATTATAGCCCCTTTTCAACCGCAGGAATTTCCCCCCGGAACTAGGAACCTTTTGTGTGTTGCGTTTTGACCGCAGGGACCAGGGTTAAATGAAGTTCTGGGGACATTTTACGATGTATGATAATATTGCACGTCCTGTGCCTTGACTGATAGTCTGTGGATATATAACCTAATAAGATATATCTAATATGTTACTACAGCCAGTAAAGAAAATACAGTCATAGCAACAGGATACAGTAGAGCACAGAAGCCGTTTCCATGCTGTGAGGCAGACAAGCGCTCGCTTCTGCCTGTCTATTCACATGAGGAGCGCAGTGAGACCTCGTGGATCCAAGCGGGGCGTCAGTTGAGTAGGCGGTCCTTAATGTGGCGGATCTCAATGCATCTTGGGTATATTCACACCTGTCTGTCCACTTGTGATCGGATCAACCAAGACGCATGTTAATGCCAGGTCTGAACAGGGCCTGTGTTTATCCCTGCGACCACCAGCAGCCCTGGTCATGCAGTTTTTTCATACGTCAGCGGACTAATTTGCCTAATCTTCGCAGGTCTTTAGACCACTATGAAAACGCACACATTTGGCTAAAGGATCCTTTTTGTTTGCAGAGGCTTTGTGTTTTGGAATTAATAGTTATGTCATTGACAGCTGTCTAAATGTACACTAGAACTAGTGGCACTGAAGAGCAATGTTTTGGCGAGTTTTCACTGAGCTCTTGTGTCATTTGTATCTTCTTTCGTGTGTATTCACAATTTTGTGTGTGATAATGTGATTAAAAAAAAGAAGACTACAGTAGCCTATTGAAAGAAAACAGACTTTGCAAATATTTTATGAGGTAGGAAATGCATTTGCCATGTTTGTGAGGTCTTAAGGATACACACAGAGCAGTTTTTGTTTGCAGTGAAAACTGTGCACGGTACATATAAAGGCATGGTTGGTATACGGCACTCTGTCTACCCAACTCTTCCATCGTAGACAAGATACGACGGATCGTTGGGCGCTGTATGTATGCCAGCTGAGGATTGTATTGTTTTTCTTACCTGTTTGGTTCCTAGTTTATTGTTTGTGTCCTTCCAAAAATACAAAGTCTTTAACTGAATCAGTTTTAATGAATAGCCAACAATGAACAGTGCTGCACACTGCAGAGATTTTCCTTCACAGTATACACATGGGGAAGTGTAGATTTAATCCTGCATGACTGGAAGTTGATCTTTATAGCAATTGGCTTTTGCCAAACATCACCAACCCTTGTAAACCCTTTTAAAGAGTTTGACCTATCGAGTATGGGTGAGTGGCCCTGAAGAGCCACATAAAGTCACTGCGTTGATTGCACCTGTTCTCGGCACACACAAATGCCATTGTAAAAATAAACACATTAAAGTAAGGTGGAGGAAACTAAAAATAAAACAAAAACTCCTCAGTTAGCTAATGCAACAAGCTGGGCTATTTAACTACACCTAGCTAGCTAACTAACAAGAAAGACAAACTTTCAAATAAACAGATTTAAACAAGCATGAGTGCTCCTGCGCAAGCTTGGAGGATGATGTATGACTTGCAGCTTCTACTACAGTCATATATCATATTCTCATTTTAGCAACAGCCTTTTTTTTTTTTTTTTTTTTTAGCTTAGACCACTAAATTAAGTTATTTGTCAAAAAATGTGACAAACAGTGTGGCTAATAAACTTAGGCAGTAAATGACTCAAATAAATATGAAATATCATAAAAATGCCAAAATACACTCGAGGGGGCATTAAATTCAGTTACTGGGGACGGATATATCAACAGCTGAATGCCAAAACGGTAACCTTCTGGATAGCCACAACTTCCTCTGGGACATACAGGCGCCAGTCTATGAATAGGCAACATCAAGTGTAAATTTAGAATTTCATCTTTTATGAGTTTCTCCAAAAATGTAGACTTCTATTTGGGCTGTCAATCGCAAATTAATCACACTTTTTTCTATTAGACTGGACAGATAGAAGCTGTTATCAGTCATAGTCATTGACAGGAAGTCAAGAGGTCATTGAGATATTGTTCTAGGCTTACTATGCCACCAAGGTAATAATCAAAACTGTATGTGTATCTAAAAAAAAATTATAAACCAGATATTTGTCAAGACCACATTGTACAGCTTATATTGTGTTCAGACTCTCCATGTCACATAAATAAATCAAAACTGGCAAGATTAATTCACTCAGAGCATATGTTCCAATTTTTTTCTGTTTATTGTCACAAAATTCCCATTACATCCCCTGTAATTCAACGTGATAGAAATTAAGACTAGGGCTGTTAATCGATTAAATGTTTAATCGCATGACTGTCTATAGTTAATCACGATTAATCTCAATTTAACTGCACATTTCTTATCTGTTCAAAATGTACCTTAAAGGGATTTTTGCCAAGTATTTAATACTCTTATCAACATGGGAGTTGCGAAATATGCTTGCTTTTTGAAAATGTATGTATATATTTATTATTGGAAATCAATTACCAACACAAAACCCTCACGGGTACTGCATGTAACATAAAAAATATGCTCAAATCATAACATGACAAACTCAACAGGCAACAACAGCTGTCAGTGTGTCAGTGTGCTGATTTGACTATGACTTGCCCCAAACTGCATGTGATTATCATAAAGTGGGCATGTCTGTAGAGAGGAGACTCGTGGGTACCCATAGAACCCATTTTCATTCACATATCTTGAAGTCAGAGTTCAAGGGACCCCTTTGAAAATGGCCATGCCAGTTTTTCCTCACCAAAATTTAGCATACATTTGGAGCGTTATTTAGCCTCCTTCACGACAAGCTAGTATGACATGGTTGGTGCTTTTGAGTGTGCTTTCTTGACTGTCCTCTATTGCTCCCATGTTTAGCACGTTCCCAACCTGGTGACCGGCATCCATACCATCGGACAGCGCGTGATCGTGACCGATGTCCAGGAGAGCCTGTTCTGGGTTCGTTACAGACGCAACGAGAATCAGCTCATCATCTTCGCTGATGACACATATCCCCGCTGGGTGACCACGGCCTGTCTGCTCGACTACGACACCATGGCCTCTGCTGACAAGTTTGGCAACATCACCATTGTAAGTTTGGGGATGTGGGAGTATTGGCTGTGTGTGAATATCTGGAATACACTATATAGTATATTATGCGTCAGATTAGGCACAATTGCTTCTTTGTAGCATTGGACTCAAAAACATTAGCAGTGATTTCAACTCAAAAAAAACTTCTGGAGCCCAGTGAGATTGACAAGCTGTCTTCATTTTCTATTTACTTTTCTCAGGTGCGTCTTCCCCCCAACACCAGCGATGATGTGGATGAAGACCCCACGGGGAACAAAGCTTTATGGGACAGAGGCCTCCTTAACGGAGCATCACAGAAGGTAAAACCATTATTCTTCAAACTATCCGCCGTGTAAGGCTTCTGTTACATGTATCTACTTTTTTCCTCTATTTGTTTATATGTCATCTTAAAAAAAAAAAAAGAAAGAAACCCTGAATGAAATGCAAAGTAAGACTTTTGTTTTATTTCACTGTTCATGCCAGCAGATGAAGTGGTTCAGGCCAGTGCTGAGGGTTAGTGTCTGAAATAGAAAAATTACCATCAAAATTATATGTTAGTAAGAATACATTGATGACAAAGCATACAGATTACAAACAAGCACAATTCTTCACCTACTCATGCTAGAGAGGCCAATAAAGCACGAGACTAAGCCATGAGTGTCTTTACTGCATAGCCGCACTTTTATGCGTGCATTTTTAGAGTCTGACCAGTCTATTCCTCAGCATTTATGTGTAAGACAGGAATGTAGTAGAGGGCAAAAGTGAGTTTTAATGTTAAAACGGTCGCTTCGGGCTTTGAGTTGTGTTTCAGAAAGAGACACTGGAGGTGTTTTATAAAAGTAAAGGAGGCTTCCTTGGTGGGACGGGTCCTTCCAAGTCAAGACTTACAGATGCTTGGCAAGACTCCTTCCTAGCATGTGGAGAGCACACATTAACACTCTAGCTAGTGTGCCAGTGTGCAGAAGAAATGGACGTGGTATTATAAAAAAAAAAAAAATAGTTTTATTTAGTACAATTCAGTATATTACAATTTCTAATAGGAATATTGATTTTGCATTCCTCAAAACAACATAAGCAGATTACTCTCTGATTTAACTCTGATTTGGATGAAATAAACCCTTAATTCACCACGTTAGATGTGAAAAGAAACGGCCGTTGTGCTCAGAGCTCAAAGCTACCAGACTGCATTGAAAAAAAAACAGTTATTTCACCTAGACGATTGTAAAACACTTCCAACTTGACAGAAGCAAAAGGAAACTCCTCAAACCTGTCTCGATTTTCCTAGTCTTTCCACTTAAAACAATCACCAACTCTGGTTTGGTTGAAATAAAGCCTTAATTCACAGAGTAAGATGTAAAAATATTCCGACTCTACCTGGCTGTCTCTCCCTGCCGTTGCTCTGTGCTATTAATAGCCTGTTGAACGAGTCCGATGCTGAGCGACGACAGTCGGAACAAACTTTTAAATTAGGCCTTGTAGATTTAATGAGTGAAGATTCATCAACTGGATTGGTTGGCCATTTCTCGCTTCAAGTTTGTTCCGAAATATATTCTGGCGGACTGCTGAGGTGAAATAATTTAAAGCTTACTAGAATATTTCCCCCGTTTCCAATTCAGGGGACAGGAAATGCATTATGTGCATAGAATTATGGGTGTTTCAGGAGTACAGAGGATACACACATGCGTCCTTCAAAATCCTCTGAAAGAAGGACTCAGTCCTCGGTAGAATCTGGAAGGATCTTCGGCATTGGAACAGTCCTTCGGCAGGATTTGATAACGTTGCATCCTTGAAATTCAGCCGTTGAAGGATCCTTCCTTGACATTGAGAAACATCCAGCGTTTTCTTTTGAGCCCAGGCCGCGCAAATTTGAATGATTCAGGCCGGCTCCTGCTGTGGCCAGAATGTCAGGCCTTTGCACTAATCTGCCTCCTCCACTGTTCTGACCTCCAACCGCGAACACAGAGAGACACAACACACATGCACTTACACAAACTGCATAACATCGTTAACCACAAGTTTAACCTACTCACAAATTCAAGTGTGTGTACACACACACACACACACACACACACACACACACACACACAGTATCACTCATCCCACATTTAAATACGGGTCAAAAACTGTTTAGGTAGCAGATAGACTGGGAAAGTCCCTCAAATTTAGACATTATGAGTTGGTTCCAGTTGTCTTTGTGACGCAGTGTTTGTCTGCTATTTTCTGCCTCCGTGCACATTGATTGAGAATTCCGTTTGAGTTTGGAAATGTACCGTGTCTGTATTTAGATGTGGGTGTGGAAGCCTGGAGGAACTTAATTATCCATACATGGCTCGGCTCGATGCTGTCTTACATTAAATTAGATGCATTCCACTTCTATTTGATTAATGCATCTCCGAAGATCAAGATCAGCGAGACAAAGCTGTCTGTTGAGCAAAATGAAAGGATTGACTGTTAACCCCAAATGTCATATAGTGTGTGATGGTGATTTATGTCATGTTGTTTCGAACTGTCTCCTGGGGAATCCTTCACTTCCCTTCCCCAAGGCTACATTAGCCTGTACCAACTCCTTTCTTCAGCTCCTCAACGCTCAAGAAACAAAAACATCTTTTGAGTCTTGCTAATTAGCCTTTGTTGGCCAGATGTGACATTTCCACTGTGTTGGAATTTCTCTTGAGGCAAAGATCCATTTATTCTCAACATTAATGCTGCAGTTTGTGACCGGGACAAGATGAGAGTACGCGTAGACTGTGCAGATGTCAGTTTGTTAAAACAAATTAAATATTTGTTCATTGTTAAATGCAGAACACAGAAGGACTATGAGGCACAGTGGGGGTTTTTTTTTCAGCTACGCTTACGTTGCGTCTGGATGCTGTGATACGGAATATCAAAATGTCGTCACAAGGTAGAGCTTGCTCTGGATGAAGGGACGGTCGAGGTACATAGGTAGAGAGGATGGACCTGCCGGTCCATGTGTATTCATTTCTCCTCCGTTGTTGTTGTTCAGCACTTGAAGCCTACACATAGGATGTGACGGTTGGTCATTGTAAAATTTTACCCAAAGTCAAACATTTTTAACTCTCGGCGTCCAGAAAAAAACACCAAAGCAGAGTAGCAGAGTGTAAAATTGCGGCACTCCCGTTGCAAAGAATTAAAAAAAGACAAAAAACGTGAACATGGCGGTTGTGGCGGTTGCTTGCCATCCCCTGCGGTTGGCTTGTCAATACTGCGGTTATTGCCACACCCCTAAAGAAAAACAGTCCTGCAACGTTACTTGAGTGTCGCACAGTAACACACAACACAGTTACAGACCGCAAACTAGGGCTCTTAATCAACAGTGAATATTTGAAGCTTAGGGATGGCTCAACCTGCAGCGTGCACGGGACCGCTGTAACCAGAGGAGTGCTTTAAACTCATGGTTAGTAGGCAGCACGGACTTGTGGTCATTAAAGCAACTAATTTCCTCTGTCACACACCCGGTGGCTTCACCCATTCATGTTTTTTCGAATAAAATGTGTCACGATGAGTCCACGAGTGCTGTTTTGTTTGCCTCGTGTGGATGGTGCACATGTGCCTCAGTGTGCACAGTGTCTCAGGCTGATTTTTATTTATCTTACCGTTTTATATCTATCACCCCCCCCACACACACACACACACACACACACACACACACACACACCTCACACCTCACGCCTCACGGTTTGGCACGCATGTGAACCGCAGATTAATTACATTTATTTACTGCTGATCATAATCGTCTGATATTCAACACAAATATGTGATCGGGGGATCAGCATCAATGCTTACAAGTCGCCGATCCCTGTATATTGTTACTAAATTGTATATGCAGTATATATGTTTTTTTAATCCAATCAGTCTATGGCCAGAGCAATCAAAAACATAGATTATGTTGTCCTGTTTCTGTGCTTTGGGGATTATATTGAATCTTGAGAAGGGCTCATTAATGCCCCCATCAGGAGACATTGTTGTTGGTGTCATCCAGACCTGTTGGTTCTCACCAGAGAGAAGCCGAGTTCTGTACACTTCTTACTCAGTTGTGTCTTTCTTGTGTTCTATCTTGGTCTCATGGCATCAGCGTCACTTATGTCCTGTACACAGTTTGCTGAGACTAATACTGAGGTTTTATTACTCTTCAATCCCGCCTTTGTATCCAGGGTACATCCTAATTGTTGCCTTTAATTACTGACAAAGCGGTTTTTTGATGGTTATTGGATTAGACCCGACCATCCGGACCAATTTCCTCTAACCAGAGGATGACTGTGTGTCTTCTTTTTGACCTTGGCACAGAGTCCACTGTTGTACTTACTCATACTCATGTACTTCATTCATACATACATACATACATACATACATACATACAGCTCCAATGACAGATGATCTCATGTCTTAACTGAGTTCCTTGTAGTTTTCCATTAGACTGGACAGATAGAAGCTGTTATCAGTCAAACCTTTGCATTCTTCTTTTGTGACGCTTTTCCAGGCTTTCACCCCAGCCTCTTTCAGTTGTTGTTTGTTTTGGGGTGTTTCTCCCTTCAGTCTCCTCTTTAGCAGGTAAAATGCATGTTCAATAGGGTTTAAGTCTGGAGATTTACTTGGCCAGTTTAAAACCTCCCACTCCTTTCCCCCGTTGTCTTGCTGCATGATGAAGGATCTCCTGATCAGTTTGGTTGCATCTCTTTAAATTGGCAGACAAAATGTTTCTGTAGACTTCTGAATTAATTTTGCTGCTGCCATCGTGTGTTACATCATCAATGAAGAACAATGAGCCCGTCCCAGAAGAAGCCATGCAAGCCCAAGCCATGACATTACCTCCACCATGTTTCACAGATGAGCTTGTCTGTTTGGGATCATGAGCAGATCCCTTCTTTCTCCACACATTAGCCTTTCCATCACTTTGGTAAAGGTTCATCTTTGTCTCATCAGTCCATAAAACTTTGTCCCACAAACTTTTGAGCCTCGTCTCTGTACTTTTTGGCAAATTCCAATCTGGCCTTTCTATTCTTATTGCTAATGAGTAGTTTGCATCTTCTGGTGTAGCCTCTGTACTTTTGTTCCAGAAGTCTTCTGCGAACGGTGGATTGTGATACCTTCACTCCCGCCCTCTGGAGGTTGTTGGTGATGTCACTGACAGTTGTTTTAGGGTTTTTCTTTACAGCTCTCACAATGTTTCGGTCATCAACCGCTGGTGTTTTCCTTGGTCTACCGGTTTGACATCTGTTGCTCAGCACACCAGTGGTTTCTTTCTTCTTCAGGACATTCCAAATGGTTGTACTGGCTATGACATATGTTTGAGTAATGGCTCTGATTGATTTTCCATCTTCTCTCAGCTTCAAAATTGCTTGCTTTTCTCCCATAAACAGCTCTCTGGTCTTCATATTGGTTACACCTTGTTTAACTATAAATGCAGTTTGCACAGGCAAAACCCAAAGTCCTCAGTCCTCAGTCCTCAGTCCAAAAGTCAAAATCTATTGAAAAAAAGAGAGATCGTATGATTTCCTAAACAAAATATTTTGCTTCTGCTTATTTTTCATCATTTAGCATTTCTAAAACAACAGTTTCACTGCAGTTAAAAACTCTCCCACGCACATACACGTGTATTAACGGGGCAGTCTAGCAGCAATCCAACAGCACAATAAATTACATTTATATAAATAATAATGAAGGCTGTAGGAGATGAAGAGAGGTCAGTGGGTATTTTATGTCTGAAAACTCTGGCAGCTGACCGTATGAGACCCAACAAATTATGAAGACATTTAGAAACGTTACATCCCAGTCACGTCAATAAAAGAAGTGGTTTGATAAAGTTTGACCCTCATCCTACCAACCTATTTAACATACTAGGACTACCGACTGAATGAACTATAAGAAACAACCATCATAAGAAAATGTTACACCACATGTTCACCACATGGATCGGAAATAGTTTAAATATATTTCGTGATTTATAGATTAAAAATTACAATTTAAGTCACATGGAATGTTGCTCAAAATGAAAACAGTTTTGTTTGGAGTCACATGAAGTAGTGAATGGCCATGAGGGGTCAGGGATGATGATTGTGATCTGTGTTGCTATTATTATCTATCTGTTTGTGTCTCAGGCTGAAATGATCATAAGGTCATTGTAATGATCAGAATTCTACCAGGCAAACAAAAACACGTGGCTATCTTTCTTTCCTCCCGTTGTCTCTCCAGGCTGAGGTGATAATGAACTACCATGTAGGAGAGACGGTGTTGTCCCTCCAGAAAACCACTCTGATCCCTGGAGGTTCAGAGTCTATGGTCTACACCACTCTGTCTGGAGGCATCGGCATACTGGTCCCATTCACCTCACATGAGGTACAACTGTTTTTGTCTTTTTGTACTTTTTATTGCCTTTTTTTTTCTCTTTTTTTTTCCTAATGCCTCCCTCTGTTTTGTCTTTTCATCCAGGACCATGACTTCTTCCAGCATTTAGAGATGCATATGCGCTCTGAGTTCCCTCCACTGTGCGGCAGAGACCATCTCAGCTTTAGATCCTACTACTTCCCAGTCAAGGTTGGTATTGTGTGTGTGTGTGTGTGTGTGTGTGTGTGTGTGTGTGTGTGTGTGTGTGTGTGTGTGTGTGTGTGTGTGTGTGTGTGTGTGTGTGTGTGTGTCAGGGGGGGGGAGATGCCACTCTATCGGCTCATTTCCACCAGATCTGACGCTTTACATTCGTTTTTGCTATGGAAAGCAGGAGAAGCAGTCGCCCAGTGCATGGCGGGAGTGTTTCGGCGAGTTGGAGAGGGTCTGTCTTTGCATAAAGTTGAAAAATCTCAACTTTGTGCAAATAAGCTCGTCCAGCGCGACGCGTCAGGCTCACGAAACTTGGACGAAGCTGTCAAAATAGACAGTCTAGTTCTAAAATGAAACCAGATTCAGCAGTGGCACAGCCTATTTCTCACTTAAAATGTTTTCAGAAGTAGATTTTGGTGGATTGTTTAGACGGAATAACAGAAAGTTTATGAGCAGGCCGCTATGTTGTTTCCTGTTTGAAACACCAAGCAGAAACCCAGGGACCAATCAGGTACATTCCATGATAGGATACGTCACCGCTTGAACGGCCAGTTGAGTGGAGCAGCGCGTCCCCTAGTGTCCTCGCTGGACCTGGTGGGCATGTACCACTGGATTTAACATTATATACATGACCACTGACTATTTGTGTAGCCACAAATTCACAGACTGACCGTACACGGTCCAGCCATTTACTCTGGTTTTGACCGAGTCTTGTTTTTGTAAAGATCACGTCATCTGATCTGTTCGTCTCCTTCAGATATGCATTTCAGCATCACAAACTGTTTTTTTTTTTTTGTCTTCTTGGTATTTCTCTCCAGAATGTGATCGACGGAGATCTGTGTGAGCAGTTTAACAGCATGGACCCTCACAAGCAGAAAAGCGTGGCAGAAGAGCTGGACAGAACGCCGCCCGAGGTCTCTAAGAAACTGGAGGACATTCGCACTCGCTACGCCTTCTAATCGCACATCTTCATTCAGCAGGGGTGGACAGAGACACACTCATTAGGACTAGACACACACAAATCCTTCTCTGCCACGTGCCCCCGTTCAGGACACAGATTGACGGACACTTGAGGGAACATTATACGGTTGACTGCGGGGAAGACAGTGGACATACCACAAGATGTCACATGCTCGTAATTCCCGTACATTGCTCAGTTATGATGCAAATCACATGCACCTCGTCTTCTTCGTCCAATGGAAATAACCAGCAATCAAAATTAAAAGTGCGCAAACAAACACCCACACAGTATCGCTGCAATCGCCCCACGTACATACCTATTGACTCAAGTACTGAGAATTTTCGGTCACACCTCCCCTGCGTTGTCGTCAGCAGAAACCACACGCAATACAGCGAGACCATTACACGAAGACATGGCGGGAAGTCTCGGCCGGTTCAGCTCTCTTACATTGCAAGTTTGTCTTGCCACAATTACCTTCATTCACACCAACAGCTGTGTGAACAACATTCTCACCCACACAGCTATCACATTCACAATCAGCTGTCACAGGCGCCATTCGCACACAGCTGTGTGAACAGAATTGACACGCATCCGATTGCGTGATGAGCAACTGTCGCATCTGCACCCCAAGAGTACATACATACAGACGCTAAATCATCTGTCATCTGGGAGCATCTGTGTAAATACATTGTATTTAAAGCCTTTTTTAAGCTCACGCCAAGCAGTAAAGTGTGGTTATGGACACAGTGTGTAGAGATTGATGTCACGCTGCCTGGACAGAAGACCCTTGAAAGCTGAGAATATTTTTAATGTCTGTTATTTAGCAAGAAGGTGTTTTTCACTGTGTGTCCTCTATCTTTGATCTTAGCTAAATAAAACAAATGTTTTTGTATGATTTGTTTAACGTGTATTGGTTAGAATTGTCATAATGCATATACCATAGTCCAAGATGGCATTATTAAATCTTTCTTAGCCCCTTGTCCTACCTGTCTATGTGATAACACCCCAGGCTCATTAAAGCATATTGCTTACTTGCAACTGGGAGCCAAACAGGAGCCAGCGTCTAGGCCTCGGGGGCCACAGTTCAAGAAGTGTTGCCATATTGTGGAATTAGACGACAGCTGAACTCAGACTAAATAAGTGGGTGGAAGAACACTGAAGGTTTACGCTGGGTGGTGTTCTTCTCAGTCCTGTAAATTCCCAACCTCAGCCGCAGGCACAGACATAGCATTCCTCAGTAGTCACTGAATTTAGGGGTTTGTGGGATGGGGGCAGTGGTCTGTTTTTTTGTAAATAAAGTTGTTGTTTTTTGTGCTTTATAATACCACGTGTTTGTGTCATTTCCTGCCACTGTGGAGAACCATCACTCAGCCAAAGGATTCATGATTGCGTTTGTCTCTATCAGTTGAACACATTAGAGGTCCAATATTACATTTTTCTGATTTGTCACGGCGTCCGCAGCAACACCGGAACAGTGTTTATACGATTTTGATTAAAAGTTAAATTACTTAAATTTGATGGATTTGATTTAGAACTTGCATACAGTCATGTCATTGTGCACAAACTGGATGAAAACAGCAACTCTTCTAAATTCAGGTGTTGAATCTGTTGAGTTTAAATGTGCTGAGCTGGACAGATGCATCAGTGAGGATAGCCAATCAGGTCCAGTTGCGATGTGTTCATTTGAGTCAATAGTTTAATAGAAAAATAAAAGGTTTGGAGCATTTCTCATTTCAGCCACAGCTTATTAAGTGATTAGAGAATCACAGCTGTCAACCATGATGTCACACTCTTTTTAAAGCATCAAATAACTATTTAAAAACAAACTTATCAGAAAAATTAACACTTCAACAAACAGCATGATAAGAACTACTTAAAATGACAGAAACCATCTTAGGGAAGAGTTTCTGATGCTCATGGGGTAATGGAGAAGTTTTGGCTTCACTTTTGGGGAGCTGTCAAGGCGTCCATCTTCATATACAGTCCATGCCATAGACTCTGGTGCTGACAGCAAAGAACGTATATTGCTCGTATATTGCTAAGAAGTGAAAGCCAATTGTTTGTTTGGTTGTGACATCGGCACCCAGCAGCAGAGCTATATCAAACTAATAGGCCTACAGGCTGGTCAAGGCGCTGATTCCTTACGGCAACTTTAGCTAGTACGTTAGCTACTTGCCAACTTAACTTAGCTAATGTCAAATAGCAACACGCCGGGTGCCGGTGGTCTTTCCTTCAACATCATGGATGTAACCTTCGATCCAGTTGCTGTATCTCTTTGTTCGGATTCTTTTGGGGATCTTTACAGACTTATCTGCCCACATTTGATTGCTTCAACATTTATTGATGTACACAAGTCAAATGTTTGGACCATTTCACCATAGTTATATGTCTGACTATAGTTTCCAGAGATCCTTCCCACCTTGAGCAAGAGCAAAATGGCCGCCGTGTGAATATGGTCCATTATACTATATGTGTGCCCCTGTTTCATATTTAACATACAGATATGAGAGTGGCATCATCTTCTGATCTAACTCTGAGCGAGGAAGAGAATAAGCGTATTTCCCACATATGGTGACGCGGAAATGGCAACTATTTCCGTCCATTTAAGAGTGCGTAACAACAAGAGGATAATGATTTTTCACACAGTAGAATAATGAATACCCGGTTACAACATAGTCATCACAGCTGGCCCAGTGCTTCTGCACATGTAATGGGTTTTGCCGCTGTGGGACAATAGCAAAGAACTCGGCCAGACTAAACTTTCCCACTTAGAACAATGGCATTGCAGAGTTTTATAAAACTATAACCACATAAACAACTTTTTAAAATATGTAAAAAACAACAAAACGGTGCCCTGCAGTGAACCTCATCCAGAGGACATGTGCTCCTAATTTGAGGAGGACAGTCTACAGGGCACAGGAAAGAAGCATCTGGATCTTTGAGATTGCCCTTCCAGGGACATTACTGATTTCACATGCTACTTTATCAATTAATTTCACAATGACTTTATTTTGGAGGGTATTATGGTCCTTAAAATGGCAGCTGCGTTCAACCTTGTGATTCGAGGAAGTAAGTGGATGGATTGTGTTTTTTATTTACTAGTTATCTTTTTCCAATTACGAAGCATGAAAAATATGTCCCGGGTTCAATTCCAGCCTTGGGACCTTTGTTGATTGTCATGCCAACCCGCCCCCTATCACCACCTCTTCCTCTCTCTCTTATTTCCCTTACAATGTCTTATCAAAATTAATTTCAGCGAAAGCATTCCTATTGGCTGTTCATTCAACGGAGGCAGCTGTAAATTACTTGCGAAGTCCGATCAAACGGTCAATCTAGGGAGCACTGATCAAATATGAATCAATATTCTGTTACTGTAGTGTCTGTTTCTTGCCTCAAATGTTTTCATAAACATCTTGTAGTGTACTGTTTAGCTGTAAATTGAGAAAGTTTGTACTCTCCATTTCTCTCTCTGTCTCTCGCTCACTGAAGGCCCTTTCAGACACAACACAGTTACTGCGCTCTGAAACCAGTTATTATTTCCAATAGCTTTCACCACGCTATGATTGCTTTTTCACTGCGTCGAGTAAAGCCCGACTTTGGGCGCTGCATGCTGTGATGTGCAACAAACAGGTTGAGTTAAAAAAAAGGGAAAAAAAGGTGTGAAAATTATATACATCGGGAGAAATACAGGAGAATTGTGACCCAGGGAGGAAACTGGGAGAGGGCAATGAAAAACGGGAAAATCGGGAGGGTTGCCAAGTATGGAGATGACAGTAAAAATACATTTAAAATGACAGAAAGAAAGAAGTCAAACATATCTAAAAAGGCAGCCTATAAAACTTCTACAGTATACAACAGTTTATACTGTATTGCATATCTGGGAATAGGAATAATATAATCTAACTTTAAAAAATGAAAGGTAGAATACAATTACTATAATAATTATAATAGACATATAGAAATGTAAACTGAGAGTTGATGACATTTCAGACATTTTGAATGGCTGAGCTATAGGTCCTTCATGCTTCTTTACAACCCCAGCCAATCTATCGTATGTTAAACAAAACACATTTTGCTCGGGTTTACAGAAGGAGGATTTTAGCGTATAAATGCAGCTGTTGCCTTAACAAAGACATGCTCTGTAGGCCTACACCCCAGTATGTTGGACTGACTGCTCTGCATTGATGATGTGTGTGAGACGTAATTTACACAGTCTAAATTATAATAGACTAATATAATACGTTTGGTTACACATCATAGCAAAAGGAGCTTCAGTGCTACTACTGATCAGACAAGTTGCTGTCACTAATTGCACGGCACTTATTTCTTTAACTTATTAACGCAACTTGCGATTTTAGCGGGCTCAGTTTTAAAGCTAGAGTGAGGGTACTGGCATCATATGAAACCACAAATCTTAAGGAATCCATTGGTACCAACCATGTCACACTAGCTTGCGAAGGAGAAATCTTACAGTTGATGTTGGCAAGGGTTTCTAGACAATATTTGTCATTGTTCTGTCATTGTTCTGATTTCCAATAATAAATATATACATACATTTGTATAAAGCAAACATATTTGCCCACTCCCATGTTGATAAGTGTATTAAATACTTGACAAATCTCCCTTTAAGGTACATTTTGAAAAGATAAAAAAATGCGCGATTAATTTGTGATTAATCACGATTAACTATGGACAATCACACAATTAATCGTTATTAAATATTTGAATCGATTGACAGCCCTATTATTTATATGTTATATCTACAATTTATTCATGTTATAATTGTTTTCATAATTATTTTTTTTATTATATTTGACATAATTTATTAATTTTACTATTTAATTCATAATCTCTTTTTTATCTATTTAATATTGAACGCTTGGAGCTCCATGCTATGAATGGCTTGTGCCATTGGACTCTACCTCTGAGAGATGATAAGAGAGATCATAAGAGACATGAGTATTTTTGAGACCAGCGCTGTTGCCTCACAGATGAACCCTGGTTTGAATTCTTGCCTTGGTCCTTTCTGTGTGCAGTTTGCATGTTCTTCTTGTATTTGCGTGCTGGGTTTTCTTCCAGCAGCCCCAAATAAATTCAAGTCAGGTGACTCTCAAAGGCTCATATCAAAGTGAGCCGTTGTGGAATGGATGGATAAACTGACCAAGATGTTGTCTTGCTCTCTGCCCTATACATGCTGGTTTCAAGAAATTAAACCCAATCCTGATTTAGCCTTCATGTCTTATCTTTGTTGTTTTTGGACAGCTTTCCAGTGTAGTAAGATCTAATCAAAGATGTAACAAAGAACCAAGAATGCATTCAAACTCAGGAAATCAAAGATAAATACTACGCATGCATACCGTGGCCAACTGAGCCACCAGGGTGCTCAGCTCGTATCTTCATAGTAAATATTAGAGTTGGGTAGAGTTTCTCCTCCCTAAACTACACATCCATTGGATAAGAAGTAAGAAACCAGGAAGCCAAGAGGTGTTATGTCCTGTAGGGATTTATTGAATTGCAATTATAATACCTGTAAGTAAGAGAATTACCCCGTAGGCATACCACTGTCACAGGTTTCCTCTTCATTTTATTTCATTACAATCTTATTTACAGTCTGCTGACCAATACAAAACAATTATCATCAATTCGTATCAATTCTGTTTTGGAGCGGTCCTTTACTTTATTGAATCCTAATCATAACGTGTTCATGGAGACCTTGCAGCTGTACATTCTGTGAACTATATATTTGATAACCCTGAAAGGGATAGTTCAGATGTTTTGAAGTGGGGTTGTGTGAGGTACATAGTCAGTGTACCAGTCAGTCGGCACTCCCCTAGTTTGTTTGTTTGTTTCTTTATTTACATATAAAAAATGATAACGATACTATATATCATTTGCAAGGGGATGTGAAGGAAGGAGTATTGCCTTAAAACCAGGTCAGCGCCCGCGTGAAGCAAGCTAGAGGCCGATGCAGGAGCTTCAGATTGCTCAGGTGAAGATGACATGTTTTTTTTATAGGGAGGGAATAAACATGTTAACAAGTAGTCACCATATGTCTGTCTTTGGGGTCCGGCTGCTACATGTTAGCTCATGCTGTGGTTGCTGTCATCTACTGGAGCTTTCATGATTAACAACCAGTCTGTCATAGTTGATGACAGCATAATTCCCTTGTTCCCTGGCCTGTTTCATTGCTGGAATTTCTGCGCTTTTCTTCCTTAGCAACTCAGAGAGGTCCTCAGGAGAAGATGAGCTTAAGCCTTGGCAAGAATGTGCTCTTTGTCTTTGTACATTAAGAATTTCACCACAACTGGTCTTGCTTTTCCAGAGTTCTGTTTCACATTTCCAGTGCGGTTGGCTCTTTCAATTACAACAGACTTTGGATTAACATTGAGTTTGCTATTCAGAAACTCTCTGACCTTCTGTTCAGTATCGGACCACGATTCGTAGGCATTGTCCTGTATCAGGCCATCAATAATCACATTGTTTCTTGAGATTCAGATGAACCAACTTTCTTCTCCATCTCTCATTTCATCAATTTGGGCTTGAGAGAATTGAAGGCTAGATTTGACCTCCTGAACGTCTTTCATGAGTCCATCAATGTTGGTAGTTGTAGATTCCAAGATCATCTTAGTGAAGGACATGAAGTTAGTCTCTTGTCTCTTAAGCATTTCCACATAGCATGACTTCTGCTGTTCCATCATATCTCTCACAGTCTCCAGAGACATAGTCCTCATCATTACTGGTGGTTTTTATTGCTGCTACGGGACTATGTTTACCTGCTGTTGAAGTTGCGATGGATGGATTTTCAACACTGAAGAGATCCTCTAGGGCAGTGTTCTTGTCACTTGCTTAGGCAGATTCAAGCACAGCAGAGGGATTAGGCCGAAGTAGAGTAAATCCACCAAATATCAGGAACCATCCACAACTTTTGGCTGCTTGTCCACTTAAGAAGTCAAGTATCACATTGAATTGAAGACTTTCAACAGTTTGGAGAAACAGAATGGACTACCCAGCACAGGAGCAAAACAATGTACTAAAAAAGGTCCACCTAAAAAAATCAATATCAGTTTAAGTGTATGCTATATTTAGAATATTTTCACGGTTTTACCTTGCCGTCAGACACCCCTTTTCAGCAGGGAACTGAAGCCGTTATCTATGTTCTCTTCAAAACCACCAGACTCCATTGACAGAAACAGTAATTTTACCACAGAACACAGTAGTTGCTGGTCTAGCGCTGCCTTGATCAGTTTGTTTGTGTGAATTCCGAACAAACCAACTATTTGAATAAAATGTAAACAACTTCCATATTTAACTTCCCATCATATTTTATGTTGACTTTATTTTTTAACTAGCCACCAAAATGAAAAAAAAAACAATTCCCAGCTGACAGCACATCAGAATAAACACACAAAAATTTATTCTTGTTCCCACCATGCCATTGATCACTATGATCAACAATGACTCATACACAACAGGCACATGGGACATGGGGCAATGTTTTCTCTTCCACCCACATGACACATCTGACACCCAGCATGTGGAAGAGGATCTTTTTTTTTTTTTTACATCAATGCCAGGCAGAATACTAGTGATGAATCTGACCTGAATTAAACCTATGGGATCTGCTACAGGTTATATAAGTTATATAAGCTTTGGAAAACACTGAAAGTAGCTCAGTGTGAAATGTTCTCCTGCTTAAATGGCAATGAAAAGATTAGATTTTGTGTCAAGCAGGTGGTCAAATTGAATTTAAGCTCAAGGTTTTCTACCTAAACTGACCTCTCTCTTGTGGCCTGAATTCTCTCAGTCTCACTTTGTGTCTTTGTCTGTGGTTGCCACACATTAAAGGTCTTATTGATAACATTTTTATGTAAACAAATATTATTAAAAAAGAAATACATTGAATAAAAGTATAGCTTTTCCTAAAAAAAAAATTATTATGATTGGGAATTCATCAGTTTAATCTCTGATCCCTGCAATCACTTTACTGTCTTTCAGAGGCTCTAGCAGGTTCAACCAAGTCATGGTAGCTTGTTGGGAAGGAGGCTAAATAACGCTCCAAAGTTGGGCTAAAAATTGGCATGGTCATTTACAAAAGGGGTCCCTTGACCTCTGACCTGAAGATATGTGAATGAAAACGGGTTCTATGGGTACCCACGAGTCTCCCTTTTACGGACATGCCCACTTTATGATAATCACATGCAGTTTGGGGCAAAAACCATGAAGTTTTTTGCATGCTGTATAAATGTGTTACTTTCGCCTATTCTAAAGTGGTGTATCTGAATATTTCTGCATACTGGGCTCCCTAAACAGTCTTGGAATTACATAAATTGTGTTTTGCATCATGAGCAACATAATAATAATATAATAATAAAAAGTAACCAATAGCAGTAACTGCAGGCTGGCAGCACAGAGCAGAACGCTGCCTGTCACACTAGGCCAATCTATACTTTGAATAATTTTGTCGAAATGAAATTGGCTCCGTCATTTTCAACGTGAACGTGACGAGCTGTGACCAGTGTTCCAGCTCACTTGGCCGGTCTTGTTTTGATTCAGTGCAGTGGCGACGTGCTTATACAAACTGAAGAGGTGTCATCTACTATAAAGTGCCTTGAATGTCTTCAGCATCATCATATTCTCTTTATACCACAAAAACTGTATTAGTGTTAAAATGAATGCCCAAATTTGTCACTTTGCGCTGGCATAAAAGGCCTCTCCATCTCAAAGTCCCGGGATGAATTTCTGTCCCAGTCTGTCCCTGTTGCAAATAGAGGGGCGGCGTAATTGTTTTTCGCCTAGAGCAGCAGAAGTGCATGCGCCGGGCATGACGATAAGATAAGATAAGATAATCCTTTATTAATCCCTCAGCGGGGGAAATGGCAGTGTTACAGCATCAAAGAGGATAGTGCAATAACAAGAAGAAAATGCCAAACTTTTGTCAAATTCAATAAATTTAATAACGCTGGTGGTGAGTTCAATCAATAATGACTGAATGTTGGATCTGTGTCCAGAAGCTTTGCAGAGCTTCAAAGTGACAACGTCAAATATCTTATCTCAGTTTACTTCTGTTCAGTGAAGATCATTTGAGCTTTTCTTACTCTTTAATCATTTCTTTCTATCCAATATAATCAATGACTCTTGACTAATATCCAAATAACATGAAGCAACAAAGGACAGTTATATATTTTTCATTGTTTTGGCTCTACTCCACACACCCAACTCGTCAAATACCTCTGTTTGGTAAGTGCCCCTCGACATCGGAAACCGACACAGGGAGGCATTCTTTAGCAACAGTATGTGACGAACCGGGCTTTCAACTAACTCTGATGTAAATATTCGACGGTCAGAGCAAGTGACTTAGCATCAACCGGTGTAAGTGTCCTCTGTGAAAATAAAAGCGACATTGATTTATTTTGTCACGTAAGTCCTAAGTCACGTGACTTGTTGGTATCGACTGTTTCCTAACCCTACCTAAGTGGTTGTGTTGCCTAAACCTAGCATCCTGTAAAAATGGAAGTCTATTTTGAAAGCACACTATGCATGTAACAAGCATATATTGACACGCCGTCCCTTGTCCATCAAAAAGTAATGCAAGAGGGGTACCCTGTGCATTGGGCTGCGATGCCGAGGGGCACTGACCAAGCGGCAGTATTTGACGAGTTGGGAGTGAGAATGTGTTGAAATAATTGGTGAACAGTGTAAACTTCGTGGGTCCTTCTACAAAACTGTCAAAATACTTATGGACTGCACTGTAAAAACACCCAATATTCTTGGAAATTCTCAGCGCTCTTTGTTTTTTTATCATCTTCCACAGGAAACAACCAGGTTTCCTGTCCACGAATTTTAGAAATGCAGAATTCAACAAGTACCTTTTCACATCCTGTAGCTTCTTATTGACATGAGACATTAGATGCCATCGATAGACAACTTAGTGACTGTGAGAGTGAATTGCTGTCATTTATTTATAACATTCATCTTTCAAAGGTTCAGCCCCAGATTTGACATTGCACAGCTGAGCTGGATATGTACACGAGTCTACCTGTTGAAGACATTGTGTTTTTGCACTCTTCATACATTCATTCTAGGGCTGTCAATCTATTAAAATATTTAATCACGGTTAATCGCACATTTTTTATCCGTTCTAAATGTACCTTAATGAAGATTTGTCAAGTATTTAAGACTCTTACTAACATGGGAGTGGGCAAATATTTACTTTATGTAAATGTATGTATATATTTATTATTGGAAATCAATTAACAACACAAAACAATGACAAATATTGTCCAGAAACCCTCACAGGTACTGTAAATGGCAAACTTAAGCCCAACAGGCAACAACAGCTGTCAGTGTGTCAGTGTGCTGACTTGACTATGACTTGCCCAAAACTGCATGTGATTATCATAAAGTGGGCATATCTTGAGGTCTTGAGGCTTAAAAACTGACCCTTCAACAACTTCCGAAAGATTGATTGCGTTAATGCATTAAAGAAATTAGTGGCGTTAAAATGATTTTACGTTAACGTATTATTATTGTGTTAACTTTGACAGCCCTGATTCATTCACATTCAATCAAATTACATTACTGACAACCATTGTATCATAATATTTCAGATGCCCTAATGTATTATAGGCAGCCATGAAAATCAACTTGTGGAGCATGAAACTCGTTTGAAATGCAAAATCCATCACTTTTTTCAGTCACATGCAAAATATGGAGGCCCTGAAGTGCAAAACACAACATTGCAGAAAATAAATGAATGAATGAAGAAAGACACTGTGCTCAAGGAAAAATTGTGTTAGCTGCCCAAAAAGACAAACAGCTAAAGGGAAACACGCAACTCTTTTTAAAGCAAAAAAAATGGAAAATGTATTCAACGTAAAAGTTTCCCTCTTCCGATTCCAGACTATCAGAGATATTACCTTATTCCCTCCCGGTGGTATCTTATGGTGAACTGCATGATGACCTGATGGTCTCTCCCCTCCTCTCTCCTTCAGAGAACAGTATGAACAGTATCAACCATAGACATCACCCATTGGCTTGTGGACTGCCATTTTGAAGCCTCAAGTTTGGCATTTTGTTCGTCACCATCTTGGTTTTTTGCAACCAGAAGTGACACGAGAGGGTGGAGCTTTGTACAACCGAACGCTGAATAAGACATTAGCAGCTATTCAGATACTTCCATTAGTACACTTCCATGTAATACACTGTGCACACTTTGTACTTCACTTGTGTAATGTGTGAATTTCGACAGGGTAGTGTTGTCTCAAATCGCACACAGCCGTTGTGCACTCACCAGAAGCTCGGTAGAGCCAATTCTATGGCTCTGGTATTGTGCGTGCACACACCGTGGAAAAGGTCTATTGCACACCCAGGGAATTCTGATTTCTTTCTTTCTTAATGCAAACCTCATCTCAGCACATACAGTATTGTCAGCCAGAAACTCTGGTCTCAAGGCCCTTTTGAGACTTCTTTGCTGCCTTACCTTTTCTGGTTGAGGGTCATTTTTGATTTTGATACCTAGCTGGAGTGAATATTAAAGATCACCTTTCCACCTTTCCGAGAACCATCACCTTAACGTGGTGGAGAGGTTTGTGTGTCCCCATGACCCTGAGGGCTGTGTTGTCTGGAGCCTCATGCTCCTGGTAGGGTCTCCCATGGCAAATTGGTCTCAGGTGAGGGGCCAGACTAAGAATGGTTCAAAAAACCTCAATGGAAAAACATAAAAGAGGAAGAGATACCCGGCCCGGAGGAAGCCCGGGGCCCACGTCTGGAGCCAGGACCAGACGGAGGGCCCGTCAGCGAGCGTCTGGTGGCCGGGCTTGCCACGGAGCCCGGTCGGGGACACCCCGAAACAGTGACGTGGCACCCCCCTCCTCTCCATCCTGTGGGCTCACCACCTGCGGGAAGAACCGCTGGGGTAGGGTGCGCTGCCACACGGGTGGCAATGAAAGCCAGGGACCTCGACGGACCAGACCCGGGTGGCAGAGGCTGGCTCTGGGGACGTGGAACGTCACCTCTCTGTGGGGGAAAGAGCTGGAGCTTGTGCGGGAGGTGGAGCGCTATCAGTTGGATCTGGTAGGGCTTACCTCCACGCACAGCCTCGGTTCTGGAACCGTACTCCTGGATAGGGGTTGGACTCTATTCTTCTCTGGAGTTGCCCAAGGTGTGAGGCGCCAGGCGGTGTGGGGATACTCACAAATCCCCGGCTGAGTGCCGCTACATTAGAGTTCACCCCGGTGGACGAGAGGGTCGCCTCCCTACGCCTTCGGGTTATGGGGGGGAAAACTCTGACTGTTGTTTGTGTGTATGCACCAAACAGCAGTTCGGAGTATTCGGCCTTCTTGGAGACCCTGAATGGAGTCCTGTA